>CALNHX010003220.1:0-155395 GCA_940337035.1 Agriotes lineatus | reverse complement strand
AACTTTCTGCATCGAAAAAATCAAGTTCTATAGTGTAGTATTAAGGTGCTTTAAAACGTCTAAAAAGCACGTTTTTCAGTAAAAATTATATACAGAAAATGTTGTTGTACTACTAAAGTACCTACTGTCGATCAAAATATAATAATTGGAGCCCTGCTAAGCGTACCATCACTAATAGGTACTCAATAACAAGTTTAGAATTGATTGTAGTAGTTGTAGACGCTGTTGGGGCGCATTTAGAGCACCTATTGCATATGAAGTCGCTCTATTGAATTTTTTTGCATCCAAAATATTCAAGTTCAATAGTGTAATACTAACGTGCGTTAAAACGTCAGAGCAACACGTTTTTCGGTAAAAATTAACTACAGAAAGAATTATTGTACTACTATAGTACCTAGTGTCGTTCAAAATCTAATAATTTTAGCCCTGCTAAGAGTACTATCACCAACAAGTGCTCAATAAGTAGCTTAGAATTGATTGTAGTGGTTGTAAACGCTGTAGGAGTGAATTTGAAGCTCATTTAGCTATATAAAACTGCTATATTAAATTTGTCTGCATCAAAAAAATTGAAGTTCAATAGTGTAGTATTAAGGTGCGTTAAAAAGTCTGAAAAGCACGTTTTTTAGTAAAAATTAACTACAGAAAGCATTATTGTACTACTATAGTACCTAGTGTCTTTCAAAATCTAATAATTTTAGCCCTGCTAAGAGTACCATCACCAACAAGTGCTCAATAAGTAGCTTAGAATTGATTGTAGTGGTTGTAAACGCTGTAGGAGTGAATTTGAAGCTCATTTAGCTTTATAAAACTGCTATATTAAATTTTTCTGCATCAAAAAAATTCAAGTTCAATAGTGTAGTATTAAGGTGCGTTAAAAAGTTTGAAAAGCACGTTTTTTAGTAAAAATTAACTACAGAAAGAATTATTGTACTACTATAGTACTTTGTGTCGATTTAAATATAATAATTGGAGCCCTGCTAAGCGTACCATCACTAACAGGTACTCAATAACAAGTTTAAATTTGATTGAAGTGATTGTAGAATCTGTAGGAGTGAATTTGAAGCTCGATTAGCTATATAAAACTGCTATAGTAAAATTTTCTGCATCGAAAAAATCAAGTTCTATAGTGAAGTATTAAGTTGCTTTAATACGTCTAAAAAGCACGTTTTTCAGTAAAAATTATATACAGAAAATGTTGTTGTACTACTAAAGTACCTACTGTCGATCAAAATATAATAATTGGAGCCCTGCTAAGCGTACCATCACTAACTGGTATTCAATAACAAGTTTAGAATTGATTGTAGTGGTTGTAGACGCTGTTGGGGCGCATTTAGAGCACCTATTGCATATAAAGTCGCTCTGTTGAATTTTTTGCATCCAAAATGTTCAAGTTCAATAGTGTAAAACTAACGTGCGTTAAAACGTCAGAAAAACACGTTTTTCAGTAAAAATTAGATACAGAAAGAATTATTGTACTACTATAGTACCTAGTGTTGTTCAAAATCTAATAATTTTAGCCCTGCTAAGAATACCATCACCAACAAGTGCTCAATAAGTAGCTTAAAATTGATTGTAGTGGTTGTAAACGCTGTAGGAGTGAATTTGAAGCTCATTTAGCTATATAAAACAGCTATATTAAATTTTTCTGCATCAAAAAAATTCAAGTTCAATAGTGTAGTATTAGGGTGCGTTAAAAAGTCTGAAAAACACGTTTTTCAGTAAAAATTAACTACAGAAAGAATTATTGTACTACTATAGTACCTAGTGTCGTTCAAAATCTAATAATTTTAGCCCTGCTAAAAGTACCATCACCAAAAAGTGCTCAATAAGTAGCTTAGAATTGATTGTAGTGGTTGTAAACGCTGTAGGAGTGAATTTGAAACTCATTTAGCTATATAAAACTGCTATATTAAATTTTTCTGCATCAAAAAAATTCAAGTTCAGTAGTGTAGTATTAAGGTACTTTAAAAAGTTTGAAAAGCACGTTTTTTAGTAAAAATTAACTACAGAAAGAGTTATTGTACTACTATAGTACCTAGTGTCGTTCAAAATCTAATAATTTTAGCCCTGCTAAGAGTACCATCACCAACAAGGGCTCAATAGGTAGCTTAGAATTGATTGTAGTGGTTGTAAACGCTGTAGGAGTAAATTTGAAGCTTATTTAGCTATATAAAACTGCTATAGTAAAACTTTCTGCATCGAAAAAATCAAGTTCTATAGTGTAGTATTAAGGTGCTTTAAAACGTCTAAAAAGCACGTTTTTCAGTAAAAATTATATACAGAAAATGTTGTTGTACTACTAAAGTACCTACTGTCGATCAAAATATAATAATTGGAGCCCTGCTAAGCGTACCATCACTAATAGGTACTCAATAACAAGTTTAGAATTGATTGTAGTAGTTGTAGACGCTGTTGGGGCGCATTTAGAGCACCTATTGCATATGAAGTCGCTCTATTGAATTTTTTTGCATCCAAAATATTCAAGTTCAATAGTGTAATACTAACGTGCGTTAAAATGTCAGAGCAACACGTTTTTCGGTAAAAATTAACTACAGAAAGAATTATTGTACTACTATAGTACCTAGTGTCGTTCAAAATCTAATAATTTTAGCCCTGCTAAGAGTACTATCACCAACAAGTGCTCAATAAGTAGCTTAGAATTGATTGTAGTGGTTGTAAACGCTGTAGGAGTGAATTTGAAGCTCATTTAGCTATATAAAACTGCTATATTAAATTTGTCTGCATCAAAAAAATTGAAGTTCAATAGTGTAGTATTAAGGTGCGTTAAAAAGTCTGAAAAGCACGTTTTTTAGTAAAAATTAACTACAGAAAGCATTATTGTACTACTATAGTACCTAGTGTCTTTAAAAATCTAATAATTTTAGCCCTGCTAAGAGTACCATCACCAACAAGTGCTCAATAAGTAGCTTAGAATTGATTGTAGTGGTTGTAAACGCTGTAGGAGTGAATTTGAAGCTCATTTAGCTATATAAAACTGCTATATTAAATTTTTCTGCATCAAAAAAATTCAAGTTCAATAGTGTAGTATTAAGGTGCGTTAAAAAGTTTGAAAAGCACGTTTTTTAGTAAAAATTAACTACAGAAAGAATTATTGTACTACTATAGTACTTTGTGTCGATTTAAATATAATAATTGGAGCCCTGCTAAGCGTACCATCACTAACAGGTACTCAATAACAAGTTTAAATTTGATTGAAGTGATTGTAGAATCTGTAGGAGTGAATTTGAAGCTCGATTAGCTATATAAAACTGCTATAGTAAAATTTTCTGCATCGAAAAAATCAAGTTCTATAGTGAAGTATTAAGTTGCTTTAATACGTCTAAAAAGCACGTTTTTCAGTAAAAATTATATACAGAAAATGTTGTTGTACTACTAAAGTACCTACTGTCGATCAAAATATAATAATTGGAGCCCTGCTAAGCGTACCATCACTAACTGGTATTCAATAACAAGTTTAGAATTGATTGTAGTGGTTGTAGACGCTGTTGGGGCGCATTTAGAGCACCTATTGCATATAAAGTCGCTCTGTTGAATTTTTTGCATCCAAAATGTTCAAGTTCAATAGTGTAAAACTAACGTGCGTTAAAACGTCAGAAAAACACGTTTTTCAGTAAAAATTAGATACAGAAAGAATTATTGTACTACTATAGTACCTAGTGTTGTTCAAAATCTAATAATTTTAGCCCTGCTAAGAATACCATCACCAACAAGTGCTCAATAAGTAGCTTAAAATTGATTGTAGTGGTTGTAAACGCTGTAGGAGTGAATTTGAAGCTCATATAGCTATATAAAACAGCTATATTAAATTTTTCTGCATCAAAAAAATTCAAGTTCAATAGTGTAGTATTAGGGTGCGTTAAAAAGTCTGAAAAACACGTTTTTCAGTAAAAATTAACTACAGAAAGAATTATTGTACTACTATAGTACCTAGTGTCGTTCAAAATCTAATAATTTTAGCCCTGCTAAAAGTACCATCACCAAAAAGGGCTCAATAAGTAGCTTAGAATTGATTGTAGTGGTTGTAAACGCTGTAGGAGTGAATTTGAAACTCATTTAGCTATATAAAACTGCTATATTAAATTTTTCTGCATCAAAAAAATTCAAGTTCAGTAGTGTAGTATTAAGGTGCTTTAAAAAGTTTGAAAAGCACGTTTTTTAGTAAAAATTAACTACAGAAAGAGTTATTGTACTACTATAGTACCTAGTGTCGTTCAAAATCTAATAATTTTAGCCCTGCTAAGAGTACCATCACCAACAAGGGCTCAATAGGTAGCTTAGAATTGATTGTAGTGGTTGTAAACGCTGTAGGAGTAAATTTGAAGCTTATTTAGCTATATAAAACCGCTATAGTAAAACTTTCTGCATCGAAAAAATCAAGTTCTATAGTGTAGTATTAAGGTGCTTTAAAACGTCTAAAAAGCACGTTTTTCAGTAAAAATTATATACAGAAAATGTTGTTGTACTACTAAAGTACCTACTGTCGATCAAAATATAATAATTGGAGCCCTGCTAAGCGTACCATCACTAATAGGTACTCAATAACAAGTTTAGAATTGATTGTAGTAGTTGTAGACGCTGTTGGGGCGCATTTAGAGCACCTATTGCATATGAAGTCGCTCTATTGAATTTTTTTGCATCCAAAATATTCAAGTTCAATAGTGTAATACTAACGTGCGTTAAAACGTCAGAGCAACACGTTTTTCGGTAAAAATTAACTACAGAAAGAATTATTGTACTACTATAGTACCTAGTGTCGTTCAAAATCTAATAATTTTAGCCCTGCTAAGAGTACTATCACCAACAAGTGCTCAATAAGTAGCTTAGAATTGATTGTAGTGGTTGTAAACGCTGTAGGAGTGAATTTGAAGCTCATTTAGCTATATAAAACTGCTATATTAAATTTGTCTGCATCAAAAAAATTGAAGTTCAATAGTGTAGTATTAAGGTGCGTTAAAAAGTCTGAAAAGCACGTTTTTTAGTAAAAATTAACTACAGAAAGCATTATTGTACTACTATAGTACCTAGTGCCTTTCAAAATCTAATAATTTTAGCCCTGCTAAGAGTACCATCACCAACAAGTGCTCAATAAGTAGCTTAGAATTGATTGTAGTGGTTGTAAACGCTGTAGGAGTGAATTTGAAGCTCATTTAGCTATATAAAACTGCTATATTAAATTTTTCTGCATCAAAAAAATTCAAGTTCAATAGTGTAGTATTAAGGTGCGTTAAAAAGTTTGAAAAGCACGTTTTTTAGTAAAAATTAACTACAGAAAGAATTATTGTACTACTATAGTACTTTGTGTCGATTTAAATATAATAATTGGAGCCCTGCTAAGCGTACCTACACTAACAGGTACTCAATAACAAGTTTAAATTTGATTGTAGTGATTGTAGAATCTGTAGGAGTGAATTTGAAGCTCGATTAGCTATATAAAACTGCTATAGTAAAATTTTCTGCATCGAAAAAATCAAGTTCTATAGTGAAGTATTAAGTTGCTTTAATACGTCTAAAAAGCACGTTTTTCTGTAAAAATTATATACAGAAAATGTTGTTGTACTACTAAAGTACCTACTGTCGATCAAAATATAATAATTGGAGCCCTGCTAAGCGTACCATCACTAACTGGTATTCAATAACAAGTTTAGAATTGATTGTAGTGGTTGTAGACGCTGTTGGGCCGCATTTAGAGCACCTATTGCATATAAAGTTGCTCTGTTGAATTTTTTGCATCCAAAATGTTCAAGTTCAATAGTGTAAAACTAACGTGCGTTAAAACGTCAGAAAAACACGTTTTTCAGTAAAAATTAGATACAGAAAGAATTATTGTACTACTATAGTACCTAGTGTTGTTCAAAATCTAATAATTTTAGCCCTGCTAAGAATACCATCACCAACAAGTGCTCAATAAGTAGCTTAAAATTGATTGTAGTGGTTGTAAACGCTGTAGGAGTGAATTTGAAGCTCATTTAGCTATATAAAACTGCTATATTAAATTTTTCTGCATCAAAAAAATTCAAGTTCAATGGTGTAGTATTAGGGTGCGTTAAAAAGTCTGAAAAACTCGTTTTTCAGTAAAAATTAACTACAGAAAGAATTATTGTACTACTATAGTACCTAGTGTCGTTCAAAATCTAATAATTCTAGCCCTGCTAAGAGTACCATCACCAACAAGTGCTCAATAAGTAGCTTAGAATTGATTGTAGTGGTTGTAAACGCTGTAGGAGTAAATTTGAAGATCATTTAGCTATATAAAACTGCTATATTAAGTTTTTCTGCATCAAAAAAATTCAAGTTCAATAGTGTAGTATTAAGGTGCGTTAAAAAGTCTGAAAAGCACGTTTTTTAGTAAAAATTAATTACAGAAAGAATTATTGTACTACGATAGTACCTAGTGTCGTTCAAAATCTAATAATTTTAGCCCTGCTAAGAGTACCATCACAAACAAGTGCTCAATAAGTAACTTAGAATTGATTGTAGTGGTTGTAAACGCTGTAGGAGTAAATTTGAAGCTCATTTAGCTATATAAAACTGCTATATTAAATTTTTCTGCAAAAAAAAAATTCAAGTTCAATAGTGTAGTATTAGCGTGCGTTAAAAAGTCTGAAAAACGCGTTTTGCAGTAAAAATTAAATACAGAAAGAATTATTGTACTACTATAGTACCTAGTGTTTTTCAAAATCTAATAATTTTAGCCCTGCTAAGAGTACCATCACCAACAAGTGCTCAATAAGTAGCTTAGAATTGATTGTAGTGGTTGTAAACACTGTAGGAGTGAATTTGAGGCTCATTTAGCTATATAAAACTGCTATATTAAATTTTTCTGCATCAAAAAAATGCAAGTTCAATAGTGTAGTATTAAGGTGAGTTAAAAAGTCTGAAAAGCACGTTTTTAGTAAAAATTAACTACAGCAAGAATTATTGTACTACTATAGTACCTAGTGTCGTTCAAAATCTAATAATTTTAGCCCTGCTAAGAGTACCATCACCAACAAGTGCTCAATAAGTAGCTTAGAATTGATTGTAGTGGTTGTAAACCCTGTAGGCGTGAATTTGAAGCCCATTTAGCTATATAAAACTGCTATATTAAATTTTTCTGCATCAAAAAAATTCAAGTTCAATAGTGTAGTATTAAGGTGCGTTAAAAAGTTTGAAAAGCACGTTTTTTAGTAAAAATTGACTATAGAAAGAATTATTGTACTACTATAGTACCTAGTGTCGATTTAAATATAATAATTTTAGCCCTGCTAAGAGTACCATCACCAACAAGTGCCCAATAAGTAGCTTAGAATTGATTGTAGTGGTTGTAAACACTGTAGGAGTGAATTTGAGGCTCATTTAGCTATATAAAACTGCTATATTAAATTTTTCTGCATCAAAAAAATTCAAGTTCAATAGTGTAGTATTAAGGTGCGTTAAAAAGTCTGAAAAGCACGTTTTTAGTAAAAATTAACTACAGCAAGAATTATTTGTACTACTAGAGTACCTAGTGTCGTTCAAAATCTAATAATTTTAGCCCTGCTAAGAGTACCATCACCAACAAGTGCTCAATAAGTAGCTTAGAATTGATTGTAGTGGTTGTAAACGCTGTAGGAGTGAATTTGAAGCTCATTTAGCTATATAAAACTGCTATATTAAATTTTTCTGCATCAAAAAAACTCAAGTTCAATAGTGTAGTATTAAGGTGCCTTAAAAAGTCTGAAAAACACGTTTTTCAGTAAAAATGAACTACAAAAGATTTATTGTACTACTATAGTACCTAGTGTCGATTTAAATATAATAATTGGAGCCCTGCTAAGCGTACCATCACTAACAGGTACTCAAAACAAGTTTAAATTTGATTGTAGTGATTGTAGAATCTGTAGGAGTGAATTTGAAGCTCGATTAGCTATATAAAACTGCTATAGTAAAATTTTCTGCATCGAAAAAATCAAGTTCTATAGTGTAGTATTAAGGTGCTTTAAAACGTCTAAAAAGCACGTTTTTCAGTAAAAATTATATACAGAAAATGTTGTTGTACTACTAAAGTACCTACTGTCGATCAAAATATAATAATTGGAGCCCTGCTAAGCGTACCATCACTAACAGGTACTCAATAACAAGTTTAAATTTTATTGTAGTGATTGTAGAATCTGTAGGAGTGAATTTGAAGCTCGATTAGCTATATAAAACTGCTATAGTAAAATTTTCTGCATCGAAAAAATCAAGTTCTATAGTGTAGTATTAAGGTGCTTTAAAACGTCTAAAAAGCACGTTTTTCAGTAAAAATTATATACAGAAAATGTTGTTGTACTACTAAAGTACCTACTGTCGATCAAAATATAATAATTGGAGCCCTGCTAAGCATACCATCACTAACAGGTACTCAATAACAAGTTTAGAATTGAATGTAGCGGTTGTAGACGCTGTTGGGGCGCATTTAGAGCACCTATTGCATATGACGTCGCTCTATTGAATTTTTTTGCATCCAAAATATTCAAGTTCAATAGTGTAATACTAACGTGCGTTAAAACCTCAGAAAAACACGTTTTTCAGTAAAAATTAACTACAGAAAGAATTATTGTACTACTATAGTACCTAGTGTCGTTCAAAATCTAATAATTTTAGCCCTGCTAAGAGTACCATCACCAACAAGTGCTCAATACGTAGCTTAGAATTGATTGTAGTGCTTGTAAACGCTGTAGGAGTAAATTTGAAGCTCATTTAGCTATATAAAACTGCTATATTAAATTTTTCTGCATCAAAAAAATTCAAGTTCAATAGTGTAGTATTAAGATGCGTTAAAAAGTCTGAAAAGCACGTTTTTTAGTAAAAATTAACTACAGAAAGAATTATTGTACTACTATAGTACCTAGTGTCGCTCAAAATCTAATAATTTTAGCCCTGCTAAGAGTACCATCACCAACAAGTGCTCAATAAGTAGCTTAGAATTGATTGTAGTGGTTGTAAACGCTGTAGGAGTAAATTTGAAGCTCATTTAGCTATATAAAACTGCTATATTAAATTTTTCTGCATCAAAAAAATTTAAGTTCAATAGTGTAGTATTAAGGTGCGTTAAAAAGTTTAAAAAGCACGTTTTTTAGTAAAAATTAACTACAGAAAGAATTAATGTACTACTATAGTACCTAGTGTCGATTTAATATAATAATTGGAGCCCTGCTAAGCGTACCATCACTAACAGGTACTTAATAACAAGTTTAAATTTGATTGTAGTGATTGTAGAATCTGTAGGAGTGAATTTGAAGCTCGATTAGCTATATAAAACTGCTATAGTAAAATTTTCTGCATCGAAAAAATCAAGTTCTATAGTGTAGTATTAAGTTGCTTTAATACGTCTAAAAAGCACGTTTTTCAGTAAAAATTATATACAGAAAATGTTGTTGTACTACTAAAGTACCTACTGTCGATCAAAATATAATAATTGGAGCCCTGCTAAGCGTACCATCACTAACAGGTACTCAATAACAAGTTTAGAATTGATTGTAGTGGTTGTAGACGCTGTTGGGGCGCATTTAGAGCACCTATTGCATATGAAGCCGCTCTATTGAATTTTTTGCATCCAAAATGTTCACGTTCAATAGTGTAATACTAACGTGCGTTAAAACGTCAGAAAAACACGTTTTTCAGTAAAAATTAACTACAGAAAAAATTATTGTACTACTATAGTACCTAGTGTCGTTTAAAATCTAATAATTTTAGCCCTGCTAAGAGTACCATCACCAACAAGTGCTCAATAAGTAGCTTAGAATTGATTGTAGTGGTTGTAAACGCTGTAGGAGTGAATTTGAAGCTCATTTAGCTATATAAAACTGCTATATTAAATTTTTCTGCATCAAAAAAATTCAAGTTCAATAGTGTAGTATTAGGGTGCGTTAAAAAGTCTGAAAAACACGTTTTTCAGTAAAAATTAACTACAGAAAGAATTATTGTACTACTATAGTACCTAGTGTCGTTCAAAATCTAATAATTTTAGCCCTGCTAAAAGTACCATCACCAAAAAGTGCTCAATAAGTAGCTTAGAATTGATTGTAGTGGTTGTAAACGCTCTAGGAGTGAATTTGAAACTCATTTAGCTATATAAAACTGCTATATTAAATTTTTCTGCATCAAAAAAATTCAAGTTTAGTAGTGTAGTATTAAGGTGCTTTAAAAAGTTTGAAAAGCACGTTTTTTAGTAAAAATTAACTACAGAAAGAGTTATTGTACTACTATAGTACCTAGTGTCGTTCAAAATTTAATAATTTTAGCCCTGCTAAGAGTACCATCACCAACAAGGGCTCAATAGGTAGCTTAGAATTGATTGTAGTGGTTGTAAACGCTGTAGGAGTAAATTTGAAGCTTATTTAGCTATATAAAACTGCTATAGTAAAACTTTCTGCATCGAAAAAATCAAGTTCTATAGTGTAGTATTAAGGTGCTTTAAAACGTCTAAAAAGCACGTTTTTCAGTAAAAATTATATACAGAAAATGTTGTTGTACTACTAAAGTACCTACTGTCGATCAAAATATAATAATTGGAGCCCTGCTAAGCGTACCATCACTAATAGGTACTCAATAACAAGTTTAGAATTGATTGTAGTAGTTGTAGACGCTGTTGGGGCGCATTTAGAGCACCTATTGCATATAAAGTCGTTCTGTTGAATTTTTTGCATCCAAAATGTTCAAGTTCAATAGTGTAAAACTAACGTGCGTTAAAACGTCAGAAAAACACGTTTTTCAGTAAAAATTAGATACAGAAAGAATTATTGTACTACTATAGTACCTAGTGTTGTTCAAAATCTAATAATTTTAGCCCTGCTAAGAATACCATCACCAACAAGTGCTCAATAAGTAGCTTAAAATTGATTGTAGTGGTTGTAAACGCTGTAGGAGTGAATTTGAAGCTCATTTAGCTATATAAAACTGCTATATTAAATTTTTCTGCATCAAAAAAATTCAAGTTCAATGGTGTAGTATTAAGGTGCGTTAAAAAGTCTGAAAAACTCGTTTTTCAGTAAAAATTAACTACAGAAAGAATTATTGTACTACTATAGTACCTAGTGTCGATTTAAATATAATAATTTTAGCCCTGCTAAGAGTACCATCACCAACAAGTGCCCAATAAGTAGCTTAGAATTGATTGTAGTGGTTGTAAACACTTTAGGAGTGAATTTGAGGCTCATTTAGCTATATAAAACTGCTATATTAAATTTTTCTGCATCAAAAAAATGCAAGTTCAATATTGTAGTATTAAGGTGAGTTAAAAAGTCTGAAAAGCACGTTTTTAGTAAAAATTAACTACAGCAAGAATTATTGTACTACTATAGTACCTAGTGTCGTTCAAAATCTAATAATTTTAGCCCTGCTAAGAGTACCATCACCAACAAGTGCTCAATAAGTAGCTTAGAATTGATTGTAGTGGTTGTAAACCCTGTAGGAGTGAATTTGAAGCCCATTTAGCTATATAAAACTGCTATATTAAATTTTTCTGCATCAAAAAAATTCAAGTTCAATAGTGTAGTATTAAGGTGCGTTAAAAAGTTTGAAAAGCACGTTTTTTAGTAAAAATTGACTATAGAAAGAATTATTGTACTACTATAGTACCTAGTGTCGATTTAAATATAATAATTTTAGCCCTGCTAAGAGTACCATCACCAACAAGTGCTCAATAAGTAGCTTAGAATTGATTGTAGTGGTTGTAAACACTGTAGGAGTAAATTTGAGGCTCATTTAGCTATATAAAACTGCTATATTAAATTTTTCTGCATCAAAAAAATTCAAGTTCAATAGTGTAGTATTAAGGTGCGTTAAAAAGTCTGAAAAGCACGTTTTTAGTAAAAATTAACTACAGCAAGAATTATTTGTACTACTAGAGTACCTAGTGTCGTTCAAAATCTAATAATTT
Organism: Agriotes lineatus; assembly: GCA_940337035.1. NCBI lineage: Eukaryota > Metazoa > Arthropoda > Insecta > Coleoptera > Elateridae > Agriotes > Agriotes lineatus. Next base: position 143,493 of record CALNHX010003220.1, on the reverse strand, counting down.
TAGCCCTGCTAAGAGTACCATCACCAACAAGTGCTCAATAAGTAGCTTAGAATTGATTGTAGTGGTTGTAAACCCTGTAGGAGTGAATTTGAAGCCCATTTAGCTATATAAAACTGCTATATTAAATTTTTCTGCATCAAAAAAATGCAAGTTCAATAGTGTAGTATTAAGGTGAGTTAAAAAGTCTGAAAAGCACGTTTTTAGTAAAAATTAACTACAGCAAGAATTATTGTACTACTATAGTACCTAGTGTCGTTCAAAATCTAATAATTTTAGCCCTGCTAAGAGTACCATCACCAACAAGTGCTCAATAAGTAGCTTAGAATTGATTGTAGTGGTTGTAAACCCTGTAGGAGTGAATTTGAAGCCCATTTAGCTATATAAAACTGCTATATTAAATTTTTCTGCATCAAAAAAATTCAAGTTCAATAGTGTAGTATTAAGGTGCGTTAAAAAGTTTGAAAAGCACGTTTTTTAGTAAAAATTGACTATAGAAAGAATTATTGTACTACTATAGTACCTAGTGTCGATTTAAATATAATAATTTTAGCCCTGCTAAGAGTACCATCACCAACAAGTGCTCAATAAGTAGCTTAGAATTGATTGTAGTGGTTGTAAACCCTGTAGGAGTGAATTTGAAGCCCATTTAGCTATATAAAACTGCTATATTAAATTTTTCTGCATCAAAAAAATTCAAGTTCAATAGTGTAGTATTAAGGTGCGTTAAAAAGTTTGAAAAGCACGTTTTTTAGTAAAAATTGACTATAGAAAGAATTATTGTACTACTATAGTACCTAGTGTCGATTTAAATATAATAATTTTAGCCCTGCTAAGAGTACCATCACCAACAAGTGCTCAATAAGTAGCTTAGAATTGATTGTAGTGGTTGTAAACACTGTAGGAGTGAATTTGAGGCTCATTTAGCTATATAAAACTGCTATATTAAATTTTTCTGCATCAAAAAAATTCAAGTTCAATAGTGTAATACTAACGTGCGTTAAAACCTCAGAAAAACACGTTTTTCAGTAAAAATTAACTACAGAAAGAATTATTGTACTACTATAGTACCTAGTGTCGTTCAAAATCTAATAATTTTAGCCCTGCTAAGAGTACCATCACCAACAAGTGCTCAATACGTAGCTTAGAATTGATTGTAGTGCTTGTAAACGCTGTAGGAGTAAATTTGAAGCTCATTTAGCTATATAAAACTGCTATATTAAATTTTTCTGCATCAAAAAAATTCAAGTTCAATAGTGTAGTATTAAGATGCGTTAAAAAGTCTGAAAAGCACGTTTTTTAGTAAAAATTAACTACAGAAAGAATTATTGTACTACTATAGTACCTAGTGTCGCTCAAAATCTAATAATTTTAGCCCTGCTAAGAGTACCATCACCAACAAGTGCTCAATAAGTAGCTTAGAATTGATTGTAGTGGTTGTAAACGCTGTAGGAGTAAATTTGAAGCTCATTTAGCTATATAAAACTGCTATATTAAATTTTTCTGCATCAAAAAAATTTAAGTTCAATAGTGTAGTATTAAGGTGCGTTAAAAAGTTTAAAAAGCACGTTTTTTAGTAAAAATTAACTACAGAAAGAATTAATGTACTACTATAGTACCTAGTGTCGATTTAATATAATAATTGGAGCCCTGCTAAGCGTACCATCACTAACAGGTACTTAATAACAAGTTTAAATTTGATTGTAGTGATTGTAGAATCTGTAGGAGTGAATTTGAAGCTCGATTAGCTATATAAAACTGCTATAGTAAAATTTTCTGCATCGAAAAAATCAAGTTCTATAGTGTAGTATTAAGTTGCTTTAATACGTCTAAAAAGCACGTTTTTCAGTAAAAATTATATACAGAAAATGTTGTTGTACTACTAAAGTACCTACTGTCGATCAAAATATAATAATTGGAGCCCTGCTAAGCGTACCATCACTAACAGGTACTCAATAACAAGTTTAGAATTGATTGTAGTGGTTGTAGACGCTGTTGGGGCGCATTTAGAGCACCTATTGCATATGAAGCCGCTCTATTGAATTTTTTGCATCCAAAATGTTCACGTTCAATAGTGTAATACTAACGTGCGTTAAAACGTCAGAAAAACACGTTTTTCAGTAAAAATTAACTACAGAAAAAATTATTGTACTACTATAGTACCTAGTGTCGTTTAAAATCTAATAATTTTAGCCCTGCTAAGAGTACCATCACCAACAAGTGCTCAATAAGTAGCTTAGAATTGATTGTAGTGGTTGTAAACGCTGTAGGAGTGAATTTGAAGCTCATTTAGCTATATAAAACTGCTATATTAAATTTTTCTGCATCAAAAAAATTCAAGTTCAATAGTGTAGTATTAGGGTGCGTTAAAAAGTCTGAAAAACACGTTTTTCAGTAAAAATTAACTACAGAAAGAATTATTGTACTACTATAGTACCTAGTGTCGTTCAAAATCTAATAATTTTAGCCCTGCTAAAAGTACCATCACCAAAAAGTGCTCAATAAGTAGCTTAGAATTGATTGTAGTGGTTGTAAACGCTCTAGGAGTGAATTTGAAACTCATTTAGCTATATAAAACTGCTATATTAAATTTTTCTGCATCAAAAAAATTCAAGTTTAGTAGTGTAGTATTAAGGTGCTTTAAAAAGTTTGAAAAGCACGTTTTTTAGTAAAAATTAACTACAGAAAGAGTTATTGTACTACTATAGTACCTAGTGTCGTTCAAAATTTAATAATTTTAGCCCTGCTAAGAGTACCATCACCAACAAGGGCTCAATAGGTAGCTTAGAATTGATTGTAGTGGTTGTAAACGCTGTAGGAGTAAATTTGAAGCTTATTTAGCTATATAAAACTGCTATAGTAAAACTTTCTGCATCGAAAAAATCAAGTTCTATAGTGTAGTATTAAGGTGCTTTAAAACGTCTAAAAAGCACGTTTTTCAGTAAAAATTATATACAGAAAATGTTGTTGTACTACTAAAGTACCTACTGTCGATCAAAATATAATAATTGGAGCCCTGCTAAGCGTACCATCACTAATAGGTACTCAATAACAAGTTTAGAATTGATTGTAGTAGTTGTAGACGCTGTTGGGGCGCATTTAGAGCACCTATTGCATATAAAGTCGTTCTGTTGAATTTTTTGCATCCAAAATGTTCAAGTTCAATAGTGTAAAACTAACGTGCGTTAAAACGTCAGAAAAACACGTTTTTCAGTAAAAATTAGATACAGAAAGAATTATTGTACTACTATAGTACCTAGTGTTGTTCAAAATCTAATAATTTTAGCCCTGCTAAGAATACCATCACCAACAAGTGCTCAATAAGTAGCTTAAAATTGATTGTAGTGGTTGTAAACGCTGTAGGAGTGAATTTGAAGCTCATTTAGCTATATAAAACTGCTATATTAAATTTTTCTGCATCAAAAAAATTCAAGTTCAATGGTGTAGTATTAAGGTGCGTTAAAAAGTCTGAAAAACTCGTTTTTCAGTAAAAATTAACTACAGAAAGAATTATTGTACTACTATAGTACCTAGTGTCGATTTAAATATAATAATTTTAGCCCTGCTAAGAGTACCATCACCAACAAGTGCCCAATAAGTAGCTTAGAATTGATTGTAGTGGTTGTAAACACTTTAGGAGTGAATTTGAGGCTCATTTAGCTATATAAAACTGCTATATTAAATTTTTCTGCATCAAAAAAATGCAAGTTCAATATTGTAGTATTAAGGTGAGTTAAAAAGTCTGAAAAGCACGTTTTTAGTAAAAATTAACTACAGCAAGAATTATTGTACTACTATAGTACCTAGTGTCGTTCAAAATCTAATAATTTTAGCCCTGCTAAGAGTACCATCACCAACAAGTGCTCAATAAGTAGCTTAGAATTGATTGTAGTGGTTGTAAACCCTGTAGGAGTGAATTTGAAGCCCATTTAGCTATATAAAACTGCTATATTAAATTTTTCTGCATCAAAAAAATTCAAGTTCAATAGTGTAGTATTAAGGTGCGTTAAAAAGTTTGAAAAGCACGTTTTTTAGTAAAAATTGACTATAGAAAGAATTATTGTACTACTATAGTACCTAGTGTCGATTTAAATATAATAATTTTAGCCCTGCTAAGAGTACCATCACCAACAAGTGCTCAATAAGTAGCTTAGAATTGATTGTAGTGGTTGTAAACACTGTAGGAGTAAATTTGAGGCTCATTTAGCTATATAAAACTGCTATATTAAATTTTTCTGCATCAAAAAAATTCAAGTTCAATAGTGTAGTATTAAGGTGCGTTAAAAAGTCTGAAAAGCACGTTTTTAGTAAAAATTAACTACAGCAAGAATTATTTGTACTACTAGAGTACCTAGTGTCGTTCAAAATCTAATAATTTTAGCCCTGCTAAGAGTACCATCACCAACAAGTGCTCAATAAGTAGCTTAGAATTGATTGTAGTGGTTGTAAACCCTGTAGGAGTGAATTTGAAGCCCATTTAGCTATATAAAACTGCTATATTAAATTTTTCTGCATCAAAAAAATGCAAGTTCAATAGTGTAGTATTAAGGTGAGTTAAAAAGTCTGAAAAGCACGTTTTTAGTAAAAATTAACTACAGCAAGAATTATTGTACTACTATAGTACCTAGTGTCGTTCAAAATCTAATAATTTTAGCCCTGCTAAGAGTACCATCACCAACAAGTGCTCAATAAGTAGCTTAGAATTGATTGTAGTGGTTGTAAACCCTGTAGGAGTGAATTTGAAGCCCATTTAGCTATATAAAACTGCTATATTAAATTTTTCTGCATCAAAAAAATTCAAGTTCAATAGTGTAGTATTAAGGTGCGTTAAAAAGTTTGAAAAGCACGTTTTTTAGTAAAAATTGACTATAGAAAGAATTATTGTACTACTATAGTACCTAGTGTCGATTTAAATAGAATAATTTTAGCCCTGCTAAGAGTACCATCACCAACAAGTGCTCAATAAGTAGCTTAGAATTGATTGTAGTGGTTGTAAACCCTGTAGGAGTGAATTTGAAGCCCATTTAGCTATATAAAACTGCTATATTAAATTTTTCTGCATCAAAAAAATTCAAGTTCAATAGTGTAGTATTAAGGTGCGTTAAAAAGTTTGAAAAGCACGTTTTTTAGTAAAAATTGACTATAGAAAGAATTATTGTACTACTATAGTACCTAGTGTCGATTTAAATATAATAATTTTAGCCCTGCTAAGAGTACCATCACCAACAAGTGCTCAATAAGTAGCTTAGAATTGATTGTAGTGGTTGTAAACACTGTAGGAGTGAATTTGAGGCTCATTTAGCTATATAAAACTGCTATATTAAATTTTTCTGCATCAAAAAAATTCAAGTTCAATAGTGTAGTATTAAGGTGCGTTAAAAAGTCTGAAAAGCACGTTTTTAGTAAAAATTAACTACAGCAAGAATTATTTGTACTACTAGAGTACCTAGTGTCGTTCAAAATCTAATAATTTTAGCCCTGCTAAGAGTACCATCACCAACAAGTGCTCAATAAGTAGCTTAGAATTGATTGTAGTGGTTGTAAACACTGTAGGAGTGAATTTGAGGCTCATTTAGCTATATAAAACTGCTATATTAAATTTTTCTGCATCAAAAAAATGCAAGTTCAATAGTGTAGTATTAAGGTGCGTTAAAAAGTCTGAAAAGCACGTTTTTAGTAAAAATTAACTACAGCAAGAATTATTTGTACTACTAGAGTACCTAGTGTCGTTCAAAATCTAATAATTTTAGCCCTGCTAAGAGTACCATCACCAACAAGTGCTCAATAAGTAGCTTAGAATTGATTGTAGTGGTTGTAAACCCTGTAGGAGTGAATTTGAAGCACATTTAGCTATATAAAACTGCTATATTAAATTTTTCTGCATCAGAAAAATTCAAGTTCAATAGTGTAGTATTAAGGTGCGTTAAAAAGTTTGAAAAGCACGTTTTTTAGTAAAAATTAACTACAGAAAGAATTATTGTACTACTATAGTACCTTGTGACGATTTAAATATAATAATTGGAGCCCTGCTAAGCGTACCACCACTAACAGGTACTCAATAACAAGTTTAAATTTGATTGTAGTGATTGTAGAATCTGTAGGAGTGAATTTGAAGCTCGATTAGCTATATAAAACTGCTATAGTAAAATTTTCTGCATCGAAAAAATCAAGTTCTATAGTGAAGTATTAAGTTGCTTAAATACGTCTAAAAAGCACGTTTTTCAGTAAAAATTATATACAGAAAATGTTGTTGTACTACTAAAGTACCTACTGTCGATCAAAATATAATAATTGGAGCCCTGCTAAGCGTACCATCACTAACTGGTATTCAATAACAAGTTTAGAATTGATTGTAGTGGTTGTAGACGCTGTTGGGGCTCATTTAGAGCACCTATTGCATATAAAGTCGCTCTGTAGAATTTTTTGCATCCAAAATGTTTAAGTTCAATAGTGTAATACTAACGTGCGTTAAAACGTCAGAAAAACAGGTTTTTCAGTAAAAATTAGCTACAGAAAGAATTATTGTACTACTATAGTACCTAGTGTTGTTCAAAATCTAATAATTTTAGCCCTGCTAAGAATACCATCACCAACAACTGCTCAATAAGTAGCTTAAAATTGATTGTAGTTATTGTAAACGCTGTAGGAGTGAATTTGAAGCTCATTTAGCTATATAAAACTGCTATATTAAATTTTTCTGCATCAAAAAAATTCAAGTTCAATAGTGTAGTATTAGGGTGCGTTAAAAAGTCTGAAAAACTCGTTTTTCAGTAAAAATTAACTACAGAAAGAATTATTGTACTACTATAGTACCTAGTGTCGTTCAAAATCTAATAATTTTAGCCCTGCTAAGAGTACCATCACCAACAAGTGCTCAATAAGTAGCTTAGAATTGATTGTAGTGGTTGTAAACGCTGTAGGAGTAAATTTGAAGCTCATTTAGCTATATAAAACTGCTATATTAAATTTTTCTGCATCAAAAAAATTCAAGTTCAATAGTGTAGTATTAAGGTGCGTTAAAAAGTCTGAAAAACACGTTTTTCAGTAAAAATTAACTACAGAAACAATTAGTGTACTACTATAGTACCTAGTGTCGTTCAAAATCTAATAATTTTAGCCCTGCTAAGAGTACCATCACCAAAAAGTGCTCAATAAGTAGCTTAGAATTGATTGTAGTGGTTGTAAACGCTGTAGGAGTAAATTTGAAGCTCATTTAGCTATATAAAACTGCTATATTAAGTTTTTCTGCATCAAAAAATTCAAGTTCAATAGTGTAGTATTAAGGTGCGTTAAAAAGTCTGAAAAGCACGTTTTTTAGTAAAAATTAATTACAGAAAGAATTATTGTACTACGATAGTACCTAGTGTCGTTCAAAATCTAATAATTTTAGCCCTGCTAAGAGTACCATCACAAACAAGTGCTCAATAAGTAACTTAGAATTGATTGTAGTGGTTGTAAACGCTGTAGGAGTAAATTTGAAGCTCATTTAGCTATATAAAACTGCTATATTAAATTTTTCTGCAAAAAAAAATTCAAGTTCAATAGTGTAGTATTAGCGTGCGTTAAAAAGTCTGAAAAACGCGTTTTTCAGTAAAAATTAAATACAGAAAGAATTATTGTACTACTATAGTACCTAGTGTTTTTCAAAATCTAATAATTTTAGCCCTGCTAAGAGTACCATCACCAACAAGTGCTCAATAAGTAGCTTACAATTGATTGTAGTGGTTGTAAACACTGTAGGAGTGAATTTGAGGCTCATTTAGCTATATAAAACTGCTATATTAAATTTTTCTGCATCAAAAAAATGCAAGTTCAATAGTGTAGTATTAAGGTGAGTTAAAAAGTCTGAAAAGCACGTTTTTAGTAAAAATTAACTACAGCAAGAATTATTGTACTACTATAGTACCTAGTGTCGTTCAAAATCTAATAATTTTAGCCCTGCTAAGAGTACCATCACCAACAAGTGCTCAATAAGTAGCTTAGAATTGATTGTAGTGGTTGTAAACCCTGTAGGAGTGAATTTGAAGCCCATTTAGCTATATAAAACTGCTATATTAAATTTTTCTGCATCAAAAAAATTTAAGTTCAATAGTGTAGTATTAAGGTGCGTTAAAAAGTTTGAAAAGCACGTTTTTTAGTAAAATTGACTATAGAAAGAATTATTGTACTACTATAGTACCCTAGTGTCGATTTAAATATAATAATTTTAGCCCTGCTAAGAGTACCATCACCAACAAGTGCTCAATAAGTAGCTTAGAATTGATTGTAGTGGTTGTAAACACTGTAGGAGTGAATTTGAGGCTCATTTAGCTATATAAAACTGCTATATTAAATTTTTCTGCATCAAAAAAATTCAAGTTCAATAGTGTAGTATTAAGGTGCGTTAAAAAGTCTGAAAAGCACGTTTTTAGTAAAAATTAACTACAGCAAGAATTATTTGTACTACTAGAGTACCTAGTGTCGTTCAAAATCTAATAATTTTAGCCCTGCTAAGAGTACCATCACCAACAAGTGCTCAATAAGTAGCTTAGAATTGATTGTAGTGGTTGTAAACACTGTAGGAGTGAATTTGAGGCTCATTTAGCTATATAAAACTGCTATATTAAATTTTTCTGCATCAAAAAAATGCAAGTTCAATAGTGTAGTATTAAGGTGCGTTAAAAAGTCTGAAAAGCACGTTTTTAGTAAAAATTAACTACAGCAAGAATTATTTGTACTACTAGAGTACCTAGTGTCGTTCAAAATCTAATAATTTTAGCCCTGCTAAGAGTACCATCACCAACAAGTGCTCAATAAGTAGCTTAGAATTGATTGTAGTGGTTGTAAACCCTGTAGGAGTGAATTTGAAGCACATTTAGCTATATAAAACTGCTATATTAAATTTTTCTGCATCAGAAAAATTCAAGTTCAATAGTGTAGTATTAAGGTGCGTTAAAAAGTTTGAAAAGCACGTTTTTTAGTAAAAATTAACTACAGAAAGAATTATTGTACTACTATAGTACCTTGTGTCGATTTAAATATAATAATTGGAGCCCTGCTAAGCGTACCATCACTAACAGGTACTCAATAACAAGTTTAAATTTGATTGTAGTGATTGTAGAATCTGTAGGAGTGAATTTGAAGCTCGATTAGCTATATAAAACTGCTATAGTAAAATTTTCTGCATCGAAAAAATCAAGTTCTATAGTGAAGTATTAAGTTGCTTAAATACGTCTAAAAAGCACGTTTTTCAGTAAAAATTATATACAGAAAATGTTGTTGTACTACTAAAGTACCTACTGTCGATCAAAATATAATAATTGGAGCCCTGCTAAGCGTACCATCACTAACTGGTATTCAATAACAAGTTTAGAATTGATTGTAGTGGTTGTAGACGCTGTTGGGGCGCATTTAGAGCACCTATTGCATATAAAGTCGCTCTGTTGAATTTTTTGCATCCAAAATGTTCAAGTTCAATAGTGTAATACTAACGTGCGTTAAAACGTCAGAAAAACACGTTTTTCAGTAAAAATTAGCTACAGAAAGAATTATTGTACTACTATAGTACCTAGTGTTGTTCAAAATCTAATAATTTTAGCCCTGCTAAGAATACCATCACCAACAAGTGCTCAATAAGTAGCTTAAAATTGATTGTAGTGGTTGTAAACGCTGTAGGAGTGAATTTGAAGCTCATTTAGCTATATAAAACTGCTATATTAAATTTTTCTGCATCAAAAAAATTCAAGTTCAATAGTGTAGTATTAGGGTGCGTTAAAAAGTCTGAAAAACTCGTTTTTCAGTAAAAATTAACTACAGAAAGAATTATTGTACTACTATAGTACCTAGTGTCGTTCAAAATCTAATAATTTTAGCCCTGCTAAGAGTACCATCACAAACAAGTGCTCAATAAGTAGCTTAGAATTGATTGTAGTGGTTGTAAACGCTGTAGGAGTGAATTTGAAGCTCATTTAGCTATATAAAACTGCTATATTAAATTTTTCTGCATCAAAAAAATTCAAGTTCAATAGTGTAGTATTAAGGTGCGTTAAAAAGTCTGAAAAACACGTTTTTCAGTAAAAATTAACTACAGAAACAATTAGTGTACTACTATAGTACCTAGTGTCGTTCAAAATCTAATAATTTTAGCCCTGCTAAGAGTACCATCACCAAAAAGTGCTCAATAAGTAGCTTAGAATTGATTGTAGTGGTTGTAAACGCTGTAGGAGTAAATTTGAAGCTCATTTAGCTATATAAAACTGCTATATTAAGTTTTTCTGCATCAAAAAAATTCAAGTTCAATAGTGTAGTATTAAGGTGCGTTAAAAAGTCTGAAAAGCACGTTTTTTAGTAAAAATTAATTACAGAAAGAATTACTGTACTACGATAGTACCTAGTGTCGTTCAAAATCTAATAATTTTAGCCCTGCTAAGAGTACCATCACAAACAAGTGCTCAATAAGTAACTTAGAATTGATTGTAGTGGTTGTAAACGCTGTAGGAGTAAATTTGAAGCTCATTTAGCTATATAAAACTGCTATATTAAATTTTTCTGCATCAAAAAAATGCAAGTTCAATAGTGTAGTATTAAAGTGAGTTAAAAAGTCTGAAAAGCACGTTTTTAGTAAAAATTAAATACAGCAAGATTTATTGTACTACTATAGTACCTAGTGTCGTTCAAAATCTAATAATTTTAGCCCTGCTAAGAGTACCATCACCAACAAGTGCTCAATAAGTAGCTTAGAATTGATTGTAGTGGTTGTAAACCCTGTAGGAGTGAATTTGAAGCCCATTTAGCTATATAAAACTGCTATATTAAATTTTTCTGCATCAAAAAAATTCAAGTTCAATAGTGTAGTATTAAGGTGCGTTAAAAAGTTTGAAAAGCACGTTTTTTAGTAAAAATTGACTATAGAAAGAATTATTGTACTACTATAGTACCTAGTGTCGATTTAAATATAATAATTTTAGCCCTGCTAAGAGTACCATCACCAACAAGTGCTCAATAAGTAGCTTAGAATTGATTGTAGTGGTTGTAAACACTGTAGGAGTGAATTTGAGGCTCATTTAGCTATATAAAACTGCTATATTAAATTTTTCTGCATCAAAAAAATGCAAGTTCAATAGTGTAGTATTAAGGTGAGTTAAAAAGTCTGAAAAGCACGTTTTTAGTAAAAATTAACTACAGCAAGAATTATTGTACTACTATAGTACCTAGTGTCGTTCAAAATCTAATAATTTTAGCCCTGATAAGCGTACCATCACTAACAGGTACTCAATAACGAGTTTAGAATGGATTGTAGTGGTTGTAGACGCTGTTGGGGCGCATTTAGAGCACCTATTGCATATGAAGTCGCTCTATTGAATTTTTTTGCATCCAAAATATTCAAGTTCAATAGTGTAATACTAACGAGCGTTAAAACGTCAGAAAAACACGTTTTTCAATAAAAATTAACTACAGAAAAAAATTATTGTACTACTATAGTAGCTAGTGTCGTTTAAAATCTAATAATTTTAGCCCTGCTAAGAGTACCATCACGAACAAGTGCTCAATAAGTAGCTTAGAATTGATTGTAGTGGTTGTAAACGCTGTAGGAGTAAATTTGAAGCTCATTTACCTATAGAAAACTGCTATATTAAATTTTTCTGCATCAAAAAAATTCAAGTTCAATAGTGTAGTATTAAGGTGCGTTAAAAAGTCTGAAAAGCACGTTTTTTAGTAAAAATTAACTACAGAAAGAATTATTGTACTACTATAGTACCTAGTGTCGTTCAAAATCTAATAATTTTAGCCCTACTAAGAGTACCATCACCAACAAGTGCTCAATAAGTAGCTTAGAATTGATTGTAGTGGTTGTAAACCTGTAGGAGTAAATTTGAAGCTCATTTAGCTATATAAAACTGCTATATTAAATTTTTCTGCATCAAAAAAATTCAAGTTCAATAGTGTAGTATTAAGGTGCGTTAAAAAGTCTGAAAAACACGTTTTTCAGTAAAAATGAACTACAAAAGAATTATTGTACTACTATAGTACCTAGTGTCGATTTAAATATAATAATTGGAGCCCTGCTAAGCGTACCATCACTAACAGGTACTCAATAACAAGTTAAAATTTTATTGTAGTGATTGTAGAATCTGTAGGAGTGAATTTGAAGCTCGATTAGCTACATAAAACTGCTATAGTAAAATTTTCTGCATCGAAAAAATCAAGTTCTATAGTGTAGTATTAAGGTGCTTTAAAACGTCTAAAAAGCACGTTTTTCAGTAAAAATTATATACAGAAATGTTGTTGTACTACTAAAGTACCTACCGTCGATCAAAATATAATAATTGGAGCCCTGCTAAGCGTACCATCACTAACAGGTACTCAATAACGAGTTTAGAATTGATTGTAGTGGTTGTAGACGCTGTTGGGGCGCATTTAGAGCACCTATTGCATATGAAGTCGCTCTATTGAATTTTTTTGCATCCAAAATATTCAAGTTCAATAGTGTAATACTAACGTGAGTTAAAACGTCAGAAAAAACACGTTTTTCAGTAAAAATTAACTACAGAAAAAATTATTGTACTACTATAGTAGCTAGTGTCGTTTAAAATCTAATAATTTTAGCCCTGCTAAGAGTACCATCACGAACAAGTGCTCAATAAGTAGCTTAGAATTGATTGTAGTGGTTGTAAACGCTGTAGGGCTAAATTTGAAGCTCATTTAGCTATATAAAACTGCTATATTAAATTTTTCTGCATCAAAAAAATTCAAGTTCAATAGTGTAGTATTAAGGTGCGTTAAAAAGTCTGAAAAGCACGTTTTTTAGTAAAAATTAACTACAGAAAGAATTATTGTACTACTATAGTACCTAGTGTCGTTCAAAATCTAATAATTTTAGCCCTACTAAGAGTACCATCACCAACAAGTGCTCAATAAGTAGCTTAGAATTGATTGTAGTGGTTGTAAACCCTGTAGGAGTAAATTTGAAGCTCATTTAGCTATATAAAACTGCTATATTAAATTTTTCTGCATCAAAAAAATTCAAGTTCAATAGTGTAGTATTAAGGTGCGTTAAAAAGTCTGAAAAACACGTTTTTCAGTAAAAATGAACTACAAAAGAATTATTGTACTACTATAGTACCTAGTGTCGATTTAAATATAATAATTGGAGCCCTGCTAAGCGTACCATCACTAACAGGTACTCAATAACAAGTTAAAATTTTATTGTAGTGATTGTAGAATCTGTAGGAGTGAATTTGAAGCTCGATTAGCTACATAAAACTGCAATAGTAAAATTATCTGCATCGAAAAAATCAAGTTCTATAGTGTAGTATTAAGGTGCTTTAAAACGTCTAAAAAGCACGTTTTTCAGTAAAAATTATATACAGAAAATGTTGTTGTACTACTAAAGTACCTATTGTCGATCAAAATATAATAATTGGAGCCCTGCTAATCGTACCATCACTAACAGGTACTCAATAACAAGTTTAGAATTGATTGTAGTGGTTGTAGACGCTGTTGGGGGCGCATTTAGACCACCTATTGCATATGAAGTCGCTCTATTGAATTTTTTTGCATCCAAAATATTCAAGTTCAATAGTGTAATACTAACGTGCGTTAAAACGTCAGAAAAACATGTTTTTCAGTAAAAATTAACTACAGAAAGAATTATTGTACTACTATAGTACCTAGTGTCGTTCAAAATCTAATAATTTTAGCCCTGCTAAGAGTAATATCACCAACAAGTGCTCAATAAGTAGCTTAGTATTGATTGTAGTGGTTATAAACGCTGGAGGAGTGAATTTGAAGCTCATTTAGCTATATAAAACTGCTATATTAAATTTTTCTGCATAAAAAAATTCAAGTTCAATAGTGTAGTATTAAGGTGCGTTAAAAAGTCTGAAAAACACGTTTTTCAGTAAAAATGAACTACAAAAGAATTATTGTACTACTATAGTACCTAGTGTCGATTTAAATATAATAATTGGAGCCCTGCTAAGCGTACCATCACTAACGGGTACTCAATAACAAGTTAAAATTTTATTGTAGTGATTGTAGAATCTGTAGGAGTGAATTTGAAGCTCGATTAGCTACATAAAACTGCTATAGTAAAATTTTCTGCATCGAAAAAATCAAGTTCTATAGTGTAGTATTAAGGTGCTTTAAAACGTCTAAAAAGCACGTTTTTCAGTAAAAATTATATACAGAAAATGTTGTTGTACTACTAAAGTACCTACTGTCGATCAAAATATAATAATTGGAGCCCTGCTAAGCGTACCATCACTAACAGGTACTCAATAACAAGTTTAGAATTGATTGTAGTGGTTGTAGACGCTGTTGGGGCGCATTTAGACCACCTATTGCATATGAAGTCGCTCTATTGAATTTTTTTGCATCCAAAATATTCAAGTTCAATAGTGTAATACTAACGTGCGTTAAAACGTCAGAAAAACATGTTTTTCAGTAAAAATTAACTACAGAAAGAATTATTGTACTACTATAGTACCTAGTGTCGTTCAAAATCTAATAATTTTAGCCCTGCTAAGAGTAATATCACCAACAAGTGCTCAATAAGTAGCTTAGTATTGATTGTAGTGGTTGTAAACGCTGTAGGAGTGAATTTGAAGCTCATTTAGCTATATAAAACTGCTATATTAAATTTTTCTGCATAAAAAAATTCAAGTTCAATAGTGTAATACTAACGTGCGTTAAAACGTCAGAAAAACATGTTTTTCAGTAAAAATTAACTACAAAAGGATTATTGTACTACTATAGTACCTAGTGTCGATTTAAATGTAATAATTGGAGCCCTGCTAAGCGTACCATCACTAACAGGTACTCAATAACAAGTTTAGTAGTAAAATTTTCTGCATCGAAAAAATCAAGTTCTATAGCTTAGTATTAAGTTGCTTTAATACGTCTAAAAAGCACGTTTTTCAGTAAAAATTATATACAGAAAATGTTGTTGTACTACTAAAGTACCTACTGTCGATCAAAATATAATAATTGGAGCCCTGCTAAGCGTACCATCACTAACAGGTATTCAATAACAAATTTAGAATTGATTGTAGTGGTTGTAGACGCTGTTGGGGTGCATTTAGAGCACCTATTGCATATAAAGTCGCTCTGTTGAATTTTTTGCATCCAAAATGTTCAAGTTCAATAGTGTAATACTTACGTGCGTTAAAACGTCAGAAAAACACGTTTTTAGTAAAAATTAACTACAGCAAGAATTATTGTACTACTATAGTACCTAGTGTCGTTCAAAATCTAATAATTTTAGCCCTGCTAAGAGTACCATCACCAACAAGTGCTCAATAAGTAGCTTAGAATTGATTGTAGTGGTTGTAAACCCTGTAGGAGTGAATTTGAAGCTCATTTAGCTATATAAAACTGCTATATTAAATTTTTCTGCATCAAAAAAATTCAAGTTCAATAGTGTAGTATTAAGGTGCGTTAAAAAGTTTGAAAAGCACGTTTTTTAGTAAAAATTGACTATAGAAAGAATTATTGTACTACTATAGTACCTAGTGTCGATTTAAATATAATAATTAGAGCCCTGCTAAGCGTATCATCACTAACAGGTACTCAATAACAAGTTTAAATTTTATTGTAGTGATTGTAGAATCTGTAGGAGTGAATTTGAAGCTCGATTAGCTATATAAAACTGCTATAGTAAAATTTTCTGCATCGAAAAAATCAAGTTCTATAGTGTAGTATTAAGTTGCTTTAATACGTCTAAAAAGCACGTTTTTCAGTAAAAATTATATACAGAAAATGTTGTTGTACTACTAAAGTACCTACTGTCGATCAAAATATAATAATTGGAGCCCTGATCTGCGTACCATCACTAACAGGTACTCAATAACAAGTTTAGAATTGATTGTAGTGGTTGTAGACGCTGTTGGGGCGCATTTAGACCACCTATTGCATATGAAGTCGCTCTATTGAATTTTTTTGCATCCAAAATATTCAAGTTCAATAGTGTAATACTAACGTGCGTTAAAACGTCAGAAAAACATGTTTTTCAGTAAAAATTAACTACAGAAAGAATTATTGTACTACTATAGTACCTAGTGTCGTTCAAAATCTAATAATTTTAGCCCTGCTAAGAGTAATATCACCAACAAGTGCTCAATAAGTAGCTTAGTATTGATTGTAGTGGTTGTAAACGCTGTAGGAGTGAATTTGAAGCTCATTTAGCTATATAAAACTGCTATATTAAATTTTTCTGCATAAAAAAATTCAAGTTCAATAGTGTAGTATTAAGGTGCGTTAAAAAGTCTGAAAAACACGTTTTTCAGTAAAAATGAACTACAAAAGAATTATTGTACTACTATAGTACCTGGTGTCGATTTAAATATAATAATTGGAGCCCTGCTAAGCGTACCATCACTAACAGGTACTCAATAACAAGTTAAAATTTTATTGTAGTGATTGTAGAATCTGTAGGAGTCAATTTGGAGCTCGATTAGCTACATAAAACTGCTATAGTAAAATTTTCTGCATCGAAAAAATCAAGTTCTATAGTGTAGTATTAAGGTGCTTTAAAACGTCTAAAAAGCACGTTTTTCAGTAAAAATTATATACAGAAAATGTTGTTGTACTACTAAAGTACCTACTGTCGATCAAAATATAATAATTGGAGCCCTGCTAAGCGTACCATCACTAACAGGTACTCAATAACAAGTTTAGAATTGATTGTAGTGGTTGTAGACGCTGTTGGGGCGCATTTAGACCACCTATTGCATATGAAGTCGCTCTATTGAATTTTTTTGCATCCAAAATATTCAAGTTCAATAGTGTAATACTAACGTGCGTTAAACGTCAGAAAAACATGTTTTTCAGTAAAAATTAACTACAGAAAGAATTATTGTACTACTATAGTACCTAGTGTCGTTCAAAATCTAATAATTTTAGCCCTGCTAAGAGTAATATCACCAACAAGTGCTCAATAAGTAGCTTAGTATTGATTGTAGTGGTTGTAAACGCTGTAGGAGTGAATTTGAAGCTCATTTAGCTATATAAAACTGCTATATTAAATTTTTCTGCATAAAAAAATTCAAGTTCAATAGTGTAATACTAACGTGCGTTAAAACGTCAGAAAAACATGTTTTTCAGTAAAAATTAACTACAAAAGGATTATTGTACTACTATAGTACCTAGTGTCGATTTAAATGTAATAATTGGAGCCCTGCTAAGCGTACCATCACTAACAGGTACTCAATAACAAGTTTAGTAGTAAAATTTTCTGCATCGAAAAAATCAAGTTCTATAGCTTAGTATTAAGTTGCTTTAATACGTCTAAAAAGCACGTTTTTCAGTAAAAATTATATACAGAAAATGTTGTTGTACTACTAAAGTACCTACTGTCGATCAAAATATAATAATTGGAGCCCTGCTAAGCGTACCATCACTAACAGGTATTCGATAACAAATTTAGAATTGATTGTAGTGGTTGTAGACGCTGTTGGGGTGCATTTAGAGCACCTATTGCATATAAAGTCGCTCTGTTGAATTTTTTGCATCCAAAATGTTCAAGTTCAATAGTGTAATACTTACGTGCGTTAAAACGTCAGAAAAACACGTTTTTAGTAAAAATTAACTACAGCAAGAATTATTGTACTACTATAGTACCTAGTGTCGTTCAAAATCTAATAATTTTAGCCCTGCTAAGAGTACCATCACCAACAAGTGCTCAATAAGTAGCTTAGAATTGATTGTAGTGGTTGTAAACCCTGTAGGAGTGAATTTGAAGCTCATTTAGCTATATAAAACTGCTATATTAAATTTTTCTGCATCAAAAAAATTCAAGTTCAATAGTGTAGTATTAAGGTGCGTTAAAAAGTTTGAAAAGCACGTTTTTTTGTAAAAATTGACTATAGAAAGAATTATTGTACTACTATAGTACCTAGTGTCGATTTAAATATAATAATTAGAGCCCTGCTAAGCGTATCATCACTAACAGGTACTCAATAACAAGTTTAAATTTTATTGTAGTGATTGTAGAATCTGTAGGAGTGAATTTGAAGCTCGATTAGCTATATAAAACTGCTATAGTAAAATTTTCTGCATCGAAAAAATCAAGTTCTATAGTGTAGTATTAAGTTGCTTTAATACGTCTAAAAAGCACGTTTTTCAGTAAAAATTATATACAGAAAATGTTGTTGTACTACTAAAGTACCTACTGTCGATCAAAATATAATAATTGGAGCCCTGATAAGCGTACCATCACTAACAGGTACTCAATAACAAGTTTAGAATTGATTGTAGTGGTTGTAGACGCTGTTGGGGCGCATTTAGACCACCTATTGCATATGAAGTCGCTCTATTGAATTTTTTTGCATCCAAAATATTCAAGTTCAATAGTGTAATACTAACGTGCGTTAAAACGTCAGAAAAACATGTTTTTCAGTAAAAATTAACTACAGAAAGAATTATTGTACTACTATAGTACCTAGTGTCGTTCAAAATCTAATAATTTTAGCCCTGCTAAGAGTAATATCACCAACAAGTGCTCAATAAGTAGCTTAGTATTGATTGTAGTGGTTGTAAACGCTGTAGGAGTGAATTTGAAGCTCATTTAGCTATATAAAACTGCTATATTAAATTTTTCTGCATAAAAAAATTCAAGTTCAATAGTGTAGTATTAAGGTGCGTTAAAAAGTCTGAAAAACAAGTTTTTCAGTAAAAATGAACTACAAAAGAATTATTGTACTACTATAGTACCTGGTGTCGATTTAAATATAATAATTGGAGCCCTGCTAAGCGTACCATCACTAACAGGTACTCAATAACAAGTTAAAATTTTATTGTAGTGATTGTAGAATCTGTAGGAGTCAATTTGGAGCTCGATTAGCTACATAAAACTGCTATAGTAAAATTTTCTGCATCGAAAAAATCAAGTTCTATAGTGTAGTATTAAGGTGCTTTAAAACGTCTAAAAAGCACGTTTTTCAGTAAAAATTATATACAGAAAATGTTGTTGTACTACTAAAGTACCTACTGTCGATCAAAATATAATAATTGGAGCCCTGCTAAGCGTACCATCACTAACAGGTACTCAATAACAAGTTTAGAATTGATTGTAGTGGTTGTAGACGCTGTTGGGGCGCATTTAGACCACCTATTGCATATAAAGTCGCTCTGTTGAATTTTTTGCATCCAAAATATTCAAGTTCAATAGTGTAATACTAACGTGCGTTAAACGTCAGAAAAACATGTTTTTCAGTAAAAATTAACTACAGAAAGAATTATTGTACTACTATAGTACCTAGTGTCGTTCAAAATCTAATAATTTTAGCCCTGCTAAGAGTAATATCACCAACAAGTGCTCAATAAGTAGCTTAGTATTGATTGTAGTGGTTGTAAACGCTGTAGGAGTGAATTTGAAGCTCATTTAGCTATATAAAACTGCTATAGTAAAATTTTCTGCATCGAAAAAATCAAGTTCTATAGTGTAGTATTAAGTTGCTTTAATACGTCTAAAAAGCACGTTTTTCAGTAAAAATTATATACAGAAAATGTTGTTGTACTACTAAAGTACCTACTGTCGATCAAAATATAATAATTGGAGCCCTGATAAGCGTACCATCACTAACAGGTACTCAATAACAAGTTTAGAATTGATTGTAGTGGTTGTAGACGCTGTTGGGGCGCATTTAGACCACCTATTGCATATGAAGTCGCTCTATTGAATTTTTTTGCATCCAAAATATTCAAGTTCAATAGTGTAATACTAACGTGCGTTAAAACGTCAGAAAAACATGTTTTTCAGTAAAAATTAACTACAGAAAGAATTATTGTACTACTATAGTACCTAGTGTCGTTCAAAATCTAATAATTTTAGCCCTGCTAAGAGTAATATCACCAACAAGTGCTCAATAAGTAGCTTAGTATTGATTGTAGTGGTTGTAAACGCTGTAGGAGTGAATTTGAAGCTCATTTAGCTATATAAAACTGCTATAGTAAAATTTTCTGCATCGAAAAAATCAAGTTCTATAGTGTAGTATTAAGTTGCTTTAATACGTCTAAAAAGCACGTTTTTCAGTAAAAATTATATACAGAAAATGTTGTTGTACTACTAAAGTACCTACTGTCGATCAAAATATAATAATTGGAGCCCTGATAAGCGTACCATCACTAACAGGTACTCAATAACAAGTTTAGAATTGATTGTAGTGGTTGTAGACGCTGTTGGGGCGCATTTAGACCACCTATTGCATATGAAGTCGCTCTATTGAATTTTTTTGCATCCAAAATATTCAAGTTCAATAGTGTAATACTAACGTGCGTTAAAACGTCAGAAAAACATGTTTTTCAGTAAAAATTAACTACAGAAAGAATTATTGTACTACTATAGTACCTAGTGTCGTTCAAAATCTAATAATTTTAGCCCTGCTAAGAGTAATATCACCAACAAGTGCTCAATAAGTAGCTTAGTATTGATTGTAGTGGTTGTAAACGCTGTAGGAGTGAATTTGAAGCTCATTTAGCTATATAAAACTGCTATATTAAATTTTTCTGCATAAAAAAATTCAAGTTCAATAGTGTAGTATTAAGGTGCGTTAAAAAGTCTGAAAAACAAGTTTTTCAGTAAAAATGAACTACAAAAGAATTATTGTACTACTATAGTACCTGGTGTCGATTTAAATATAATAATTGGAGCCCTGCTAAGCGTACCATCACTAACAGGTACTCAATAACAAGTTAAAATTTTATTGTAGTGATTGTAGAATCTGTAGGAGTCAATTTGGAGCTCGATTAGCTACATAAAACTGCTATAGTAAAATTTTCTGCATCGAAAAAATCAAGTTCTATAGTGTAGTATTAAGGTGCTTTAAAACGTCTAAAAAGCACGTTTTTCAGTAAAAATTATATACAGAAAATGTTGTTGTACTACTAAAGTACCTACTGTCGATCAAAATATAATAATTGGAGCCCTGCTAAGCGTACCATCACTAACAGGTACTCAATAACAAGTTTAGAATTGATTGTAGTGGTTGTAGACGCTGTTGGGGCGCATTTAGACCACCTATTGCATATAAAGTCGCTCTATTGAATTTTTTTGCATCCAAAATATTCAAGTTCAATAGTGTAATACTAACGTGCGTTAAACGTCAGAAAAACATGTTTTTCAGTAAAAATTAACTACAGATAGAATTATTGTACTACTATAGTACCTAGTGTCGTTCAAAATCTAATAATTTTAGCCCTGCTAAGAGTACCATCACCAACAAGTGCTCAATAAGTAGCCTAGAATTGATTGTAGTGGTTGTAAACGCTGTAGGAGTGAATTTGAAGCTCATTTAGCTATATAAAACTGCTATATTAAATTTTTCTGCATCAAAAAAATTCAAGTTCAATAGTGTAGTATTAAGGTGCCTTAAAAAGTCTGAAAAACACGTTTTTCAGTAAAAATGAACTACAAAAGAATTATTGTACTACTATAGTACCTAGTGTCGATTTAAATATAATAATTGGAGCCCTGCTAAGCGTACCATCACTAACAGGTACTCAATAAAAAGTTTAAATTTTATTGTAGTGATTGTAGAATCTGTAGGAGTGAATTTGAAGCTCGATTAGCTATATAAAACTGCTATAGTAAAATTTTCTGCATCGAAAAAATCAAGTTCTATAGTGTAGTATTAAGTTGCTTTAATACGTCTAAAAAGCACGTTTTTCAGTAAAAATTATATACAGAAAGTGTTGTTGTACTACTATAGTACCTAGTGTCGATCAAAATATAATAATTAAAGCACTGCTAAGCGTACGATCACTAACAGGTACTCAATAACAAGTTTAGAATTGATTGTAGTGGTTGTAGACGCTGTTGGGGGGGCATTTAGAGCACCTTTTGCATATGAAGTCGCTCTATTAAATTTTTCTGCATCCAAAAAATTCAAGTTTAATAGTGTATTATTAAGGTGCCTTAAAACGTCTGAAAAGCACTTTTTGCCGATAAAATTCACCACATAAAATGTTGTTGTACTACTAAAGTACCTAGTGTCGATCAAAATATAATAATTACAACCCTGCTAAGCGTACCATCACTAACAGCTACTCAATAACAAGTTTAGAATTGATTGTAGTGGTTGTAGACGCTGTTGGGGCGCATTTAGAGCACCTTTTGCATATGAAGTCGCTCTATTGAATTTTTTTGCATCACAAAATTTAAGTTTAATAGTGTAGTATTAAGGTGACTTAAAACGTCTGAAAAGCACTTTTTTCAGATAAAATTACCTAAATAAAATATTTTGTACTACTATAGTACCTAGTGTCGTTTAAAATATAATAATTTTAACCCTGCTAAGCGTACCATCACCAACAAGTGCTCAATAAGTAGCTTAGAATTGATTATAGTGGTTGTAAACGCTGTAGGAGTGAATTTGAAGCTCATTTAGCTATATAAAACTGCTATATTAAATTTTTCTACATTAAAAAAATTCAAGTTTAGTAGTGTAGTATTTAGGTGCCTTAAAACGTCTAAAACGCAGTTTTTCAGTAAAAATTAGCTACAGAAAGGATTATTGTACTACTATAGTACCTAGTGTGTATCAAAATATAATAATTGGAGCCCTGCCAATCGTACCATCACTAACAGGTACTCAATAACATGTTTAAAATTGATTGTAGTGGTTGTAGACGCTGTAGGGGCGCATTTGGAGCACCTTTTGCATATGAAGCCACTCTATTGAATTTTTTTGCAACCAAAAAATTCAAGTTCAATAGTGTAATACTAACGTGCGTTAAAACGTCAGAAAAACACGTTTTGCAGTAAAAATTAACTACAGAAAGAATTATTGTACTATTATAGTACCTAGTGTCGATCAAAATATAATAATTTTAGCCCTGCTAAGCGTACCATCACTAACAGGTACTCAATAACAGGTTTACAATTGATTTTAGTGGTTGTAGGGTCTGTAGGAGTGCATTTAAAGCGCAGTTAGCTATATAAAACTGCTATAGTAAAATTTTCTGCATCGAAAAAATCAAGTTCTATAGTGTAGTATTAAGGTGCTTTAAAACGGCCGAAAAACACGTTTTTCAGTAAAAAGTAACAACAGAAAATATTATTGTACTACTATAGGACCTAGTGTCAATCAAAATATAATAATTGTAGCTCTGTTCAGCTTACCATCACCAACAGGTGCTCAATAAGTAGCTAAGAATTGATTGTAGTGGTTGTAAACGCTGTAGGAGTGAATTTGAAGCTCATTTAGCTACATAAAACTGTTATATTGAATTTGTTTGCATGCAAAAAATTCAAGTTCAACAGTGTAATACTAACGTGCGTTAAAACGTCAGAAAAACACGTTTTTCAGTAAACATTAGCTACAGAAAATATTATTGTACTACTATAGTACCTAGTGTCGATCAAAATATAATAATTGAAGCCCTGCCTAGCGTACCATTACTAACAGGTACTCAATAGCATGTTTCGAATTGATTGTAGTGGTTGTAAACGCTGTAGGAGTGAATTTGAAGCTCATTTAGCTACATAAAACTGTTATATTGAATTTGTTTGCATGCAAAAAATTCAAGTTCAACAGTGTAATACTAACGTGCGTTAAAACGTCAGAAAAACAAGTTTTTCAGTAAAAATTAGCTACAGAAAATATTATTGTACTACTATAGTACCTAGTGTCAATCAAAATATAATAATTGGAGCCCTGCTAAGCGTACCATCACTAACAGGTACTCAATAACAACTTTAGAATTGATTGTAGTGGTTGTAGACGCTCTTGGGGCGCATTTGGAGCAAATTCTGCATATGAAGACGCTCTATTGAATTTTTTTGCATACAAAAAATTCAAGTTTAATAATGTAGTATTTAGGTGCCTTAAAATGTCTAAAAAGCTCTTTTTTCAGTAAAAATTAGCTACACAAAATATTATTGTACTGCTATAGTACCTAGTGTCGATCAAAATATAATAATTGGAGCCCTGCTAAGCGTACCATCCCTAACAGGTACTCAATAACAAGTTTAGAATTGATTGTAGTGGTTGTAGACGCTCTAGGGGCGCATTTGGAGCAAATTCTGCATATGAAGCCGCTCTATTGAATTTTTTTGCATACAAAAAATTCAAGTTTAATAGTGTAGTATTTATGTGCCTTAAAACGTCGCACAGATTTCTCAAACAATGGATGTCATTGTTCTATTTTTACCAGCTTTGCACATTTTAATCTCCAGACAACAATCGCTTCATTGTCCAATGTCGTGCAGATTTCTCAAACAATGGATGTCATTGTTCTATTTACTGATAACAACATCCTGCAAGAATGGACCTGTCTACATTCTCAAACTCCCATCTGATGCAAAATTCCGAGAAATGACGCCACCTCAACATCCGGTCCAGATTCGCAGAAATGACGTCACCACCTAAGCAAATAAAAAAAAACTTGCCTAGCCCGGGGTTTGAATCCGAGGCCGCTGATCGCGAATCTGCCACTCTTACCGCTAGACCACCCCCGCACAGAATTTGAATTTCCCGCCAAAAAGTGTCCCAGAACGCCCCTAGGTACACTACTTACCTAGTGTCGTTCAAAATCTAATAATTTTAGCCCTGCTAAGAGTAATATCACCAACAAGTGCTCAATAAGTAGCTTAGTATTGATTGTAGTGGTTGTAAACGCTGTAGGAGTGAATTTGAAGCTCACTTAGCTATATAAAACTGCTATATTAAATTTTTCTCAATCAAAAAAATGCAAGTTCAATAGTGTAGTATTAAGGTGCGTTAAAATGTCTGAAAAGCACGTTTATTAGTAAAAATTAACTACAGAAAGAATTATTGGACTACTATAGTACCTAGTGGCGTTCAAAATCTAATAATTTTAGCCCTGCTAAGAGTACCATCACCAACAAGTGCTCAATAAGTAGCTTAGAATTGATTGTAGTGGTTGTAAACGCTGTAGGAGTGAATTTGAAGCTCATTTAGCTATACAAAACTGCTATATTAAATTTTTCTGCATCAAAAAAATTCAAGTTCAATAGTGTAGTATTAGGGTGCGTTAAAAAGTCTGAAAAACACGTTTTTCAGTAAAAATTAACTACAGAAACAATTATTGTACTACTATAGTACCTAGTGTCGTTCAAAATCTAATAATTTTAGCCCTGCTAAGAGTACCATCACCAACAAGTGCTCAATAAGTAGCTTAGAATTGATTGTAGTGGTTGTAAACGCTGTAGGAGAAAATTTGAAGCTCATTTAGCTATATAAAACTGCTATATTAAATTTTTCTGCATCAAAAAAATTCAAGTAGTATTTATGTGCCTTAAAACGTCTAAAAAGCACGTTTTTCAGTAAAAATTAGCTACAGAAAATATTATTGTACTACTATAGTACCTAGTGTCGATCAAAATATAATAATTAAAGCCCTGCCTAGCGTACCATTACTAACAGGTACTCAATAACATGGTTGGAATTGATTGTAGTGGTTGTAGACGCTGTAGGGGCGCATTTGGAGCACCTTTTGCATATGAAGCCGCTCTATTGAATTTTCTTGCATCCAAAAAATTCAAGTTTAATAGTGTAATACTAACGTGCGTTAAAACGTCCGAATAACACGTTTTTCAGTAAAAATTAACTACAGAAAGGATTATTGTACTACTATAGTACCTAGTGTCGATCAAAATATTATAATTGGAGCCCTGCTAAGCGTACCATCACTAACAAGTACTCAATAACAAGTGTAGAATTGATTGTAGTGGTTGTAGACGCTGTAGGGGCGCATTTGGAGCACCTTTTGCATACGAAGTCGCTCTATTAAATTTTTCTGCATCCAAAAAATTTAAGTTTAATAGTGTAATACCAACGTGCGTTAAAACGTCAGAAAAACACGTTTTTCAGTAAAAATTAACTACAGAAAAAATTATTGTACTACTATAGTACCTAGTGTCGATCAAAATATAATAATTAGAGCCTTGTTAACCGTACCATCACTAACAGGTACTAATAACAAGTTTAGAACTGATTGTAGTGGTTGTAGACACTGTAGGGGCGAATTAGGAGCACCTTTTGCATATGAAGTCGCTCTATTAAATTTTTCTTCATCCAAAAAATTCAAGTTTAATAGTGTAGTATTTAGGTGCCTTAAAACGTCTAAAAAGCACGTTTTTCAGTAAAAATTAGCTACATAAAATATTGTTGTACTACTATTGTACCTAGTGTCGATCAAAATATTATAATTGGAGCCCTGCTAAGCGTACCATCACTAACAGGTACTCAATAACAAGTTTAGAATTGATTGTAGTGGTTGTAAACGCTGTAGGAGTGAATTTGAAGCTCATTTAGCTATATAAAACTGCTATATTAAATTTTTCTGCATTATAAAAGTTCAAGTTTAGTAGTGTAGTATTTAGGTGCCTTAAAACGTCTAAAAAGCAGTTTTTTCAGTACAAATTAGCTACAGAAAGGATTATTGTACTACTATAGTACCTAGTGTGGATCAAAATATAATAATTGGAGCCCTGCCAATCGTACCATCACTAACAGGTACTCAATAACATGTTTAAAATTGATTGTAGTGGTTGTAGACGCTGTAGGGGCGCATTTAGAGCACCTTTTGCATATGAAGCCGCTCTATTGAATTTTTTTGCAACCAAAAAATTCAACTTCAATAGTGTAATACTAACGTGCGTTAAAACGTCAGAAAAACACGTTTTGCAGTAAAAATTAACTACAGAAAGAATTATTGTACTATTATAGTACCTAGTGTCGATCAAAATATAATAATTAGAGCCTTGCTAACCGTACCATCACTAACAGGTACAAATAACAAGTTTCGAACTGATTGTAGTGGTTGTAGACGCTGTAGGGGCATTTGGAGCACCTTTTGCATATGAAGTCGCTCTATTAAATTTTTCTTCATCCAAAAAATTCAAGTTTAATAGTGTAGTATTTAGGTGGCTTAAAACGTCTAAAAAGCACGTTTTTCAGTAAAAATTAGCTACAGAAAATATTGTTGTACTACTATTGTACCTAGTGTCGATCAAAATATTATAATTGGAGCCCTGCTAAGCGTACCATCACTAACAGGTACTCAATAACAAGTTTAGAATTGATTGTAGTGGTTGTAGACGCTGTAGGGGCGCATTTGGAGCACGTTTTGCATATGAAGTCGCACTATTAAATTTTTCTGCATCCAAAAAATTCAAGTTTAATAGTGTAGTATTAAGGTGCGTTAAAAAGTCTGAAAAGCACTTTTTTCAGTAAAAATTAACTACAGAAAGAATTATTGTACTACTATAGTACCTAGTGTCGATCAAAAATAATAATTGGAGCCCTGCTAACCGTACCATCACTAACAGGTACTAATAACAAGTTTAGAACTGATTGTAGTGGTTGTAAACGCTGTAGGAGTGAATTTGAAGCTCATTTAGCTATATAAAACTGCTATATTAAATTTTTCTGCATCACAAAATTCAAGTTTATTAGTGTTGTATTAAGGTGACTTAAAACGTCTGAAAAGCACTTTTTTCAAATAAAATTACCTACATAAAATAATTTGTGCTACTATAGTACCTAGTGTCGATCAAAATATAATAATTGGAGCCCTGCTAAGCGTACCATCACTAACAGGTACTCAATAACAAGTTTAGAATTGATTGTAGTGGTTGTAGACGCTGTAGGGGCGCATTTGGAGCACCTTTTGCAAATGATGTCGCTCTATTAAATTTTTCTGCATCCAAAAAATTTAAGTTTAATAGTGTAGTATTTAGGTTGCTTAAAACGTCTAAAAAGTACGTTTTTCATTAAAAATTAGCTATAGAAAATATTATTGTACTACTATAGTACCTAGTGTCGATCAAAATATAATAATTGAAGCCCTGCTAAGCGTACCATTACTAACAGGTACTCAATAACATGGTTGGAATTGATTGCAGTGGTTGTAGACGCTGTAGGGGCGCATTTGGAGCACATTTTGCATATGAAGCCGCTCTATTAAATTTTTCTGCATTTAAAAATTTCAAGTTCAACAGTGTAATACTAACGTGCGTTAAAACGTCAGAAAAACACATTTTTCAGTAAAAATTAACTACAGAAAAAATTATTGTTGTACTATAGTACCTAGTGTCGATCAAAATATAATAATTGGAGCCCTGCTAAGCGTACCATCACTAACAGGTACTAATAACAAGTTTAGAACTGATTGTAGTGGTTGTAGACGCTGTAGGGGCGCATTTGGAGCACCTTTTGCATATGAAGTCGCTCTATTAAATTTTTCTGCATCAAAAAAATTCCAGTTTAATAGTGTAGTATTTAAATGCCCTAAAACGTCTAAAAAGCATGTTTTTCAGTAAAAATTAGCTACAGAAAATATTATTGTACTATTATAGTACCTAGTGTCGATCAAAATATAATATTTGGAGCCCTGCTAAGCGTACCATCACTAACAGGTACTCAATAACATGTTTCGAATTGATTATAGTGGTTGTAGACGCT
This sequence comes from Agriotes lineatus, assembly GCA_940337035.1. Lineage (NCBI taxonomy): Eukaryota > Metazoa > Arthropoda > Insecta > Coleoptera > Elateridae > Agriotes > Agriotes lineatus. The sequence goes on along the minus strand of CALNHX010003220.1, from coordinate 115,090 downwards.
GTAGGGGCGCATTTGGAGCACCTTTTGCATATGAAGTCGCTCTATTAATTTTTTCTGCATCCAAAAAATTCAAGTTTAATAGTGTAGTGTTTAGGTGCCTTAAAACGTCTAAAAAGCACGTTTTTCAGTAAAAATTAGCTACAGAAAATATTATTGTACCACTATAGTACCTAGTGTCGATCAAAATATAATAATTGGATACCTGCTTAGAGTACCATCACTAACAGGTACTCAATAACAAGTTTAGAATTGATTGTAGTGTAGGTAGACGCTGTAGGGGCGCATTTGGAGCACCTTTTGCATATGAAGTCGCTCTATTAAATTTTTCTGCAACCAAAAAATTCAAGTTTAATAGTGTAGTATTTAGGTGCCTTAAAACGTCTAAAAAGCACGTTTTTCAGTAAAAATTAGCTACAGAAAATATAATTGTACTACTATAGTACCTAGTGTCGATCAAAATATAATAATTGTAGCCCTGCTCAGCGTACCATCACCAACAAGTGCTTAATAAGTAGCTTAAAATTGATTGTAGTGGCTGTAAACGCTGTAGTAGTAAATTTGAAGCCCATTTAGTTACATAAAACTGCTATATTGAATTTTTTTGCATCCAAAAAATTCAAGTTCAACAGTGTAATACTAACGTGTGTTAAAAGGTCTGAAAAGCACGTTTTTCAGTAAAAATTAACTACAGAAAGATTTATTTTACTACTATCGTACATAGTGTCGATTAAAATATAATAATTGGAGCCCTGCTAAGCGTACCATCACTAACAGGTACCCAATAACAAGTTTAGAATTGATTGTAGTGGTTGTAGACGCTGTAGGGGTGCATTTGGAGCACCTTTTGCATATGAAGCCGCTCTATTAAATTGTTCTGCATCACAAATATTCAAGTTTATTACTGTAGTATTAAGGTGACTTAAAACGTATGAAAAGAACGTATTTCAGATAAGATTACCTACATAAAATATTTTGTACTACTATAATAACTAGTGTCGTGCAAAATATAATAATTTTAGCCCTGCTAAGCGTACCATCATTAACAAGTGCTCAATAAGTAGCTTAGAATTAATTGTAGTGGTTGTAAAAGCTGTAGGAGTGAGTTTGAAGCTCATTTAGCTATATAAAACTGCTATATTAAATTTTTCTGCATCAAAAAAATTCAAGTTCAATAGTGTAGTATTAAGGTGCGTTAAGAAGTCTGAAAACCACGTTTTTCAGTAAAAATTAACTACAGAAAGAATTATTGTACTACTATAGTACCTAGTGGCGATCAAAATATAATAATTGGAGCCCTGCTAAGCGTACCATCACTAACAGGTACTAATAAGAAGTTTAGAACTAATTGTAGTGGTTGTAGATGCTGTAGGGGCGCATTTAGAGCACCTTTTGCATTTGAAGTCGCTCTATTAAATTTTTCTGCATCCAAAAAATTCAAGTTTAATAGTGTAGCATTTAGCTACGTTAAAAGGTCTGAAAAACACGTTTTTCAGAAAAAATTAACTACAGAAAGGATTATTGTACTACTATAGTACCTAGTGTGGACCAAAATATAATAATTGGAGCCCTGCTAAGCGTACCATCACTAACAGGTACTCAATAACATGGTTGGAATTGATTGTAGTGGTTGTAGACGCTGTAGGGGCGCATTTGGAGCACCTTTTGCATATGAAGCAGCTCTATTGAATTTTTTTGCATCCAAAAAATTCAAGTTCAATAGTGTAATACTAACGTGCGTTAAAACGTCAGCAAAACACGTTCTTCAGTAAAAATTAACTACAGAAAAAATTATTGTACTACTATAGCACCTAGTGTCGATCAAAATATAATAATTGGAGCCCTGCTAAGCGTACCATCACTAACCGGTACTCAATAACAAGTTTAGAATTGATCGTAGTGGTTGTAGACGCTGTAGGGGCGCAATTGGAGCACCTTTTGCATATGAAGTCACTCTATTCATTTTTCTGCTTCCAAAAAATTCAAGTTTAATAGTGTAGCATTTAGCTGCCTTAAAACGTCTAAAATGCACGTTTTTCAGTAAAAATTAGCTACAGAAAATATTATTGTACCTAGTGTCGATCAAAATATAATAATTGGAGCCCTGCTAAGCGTACCATCACTAACAGGTACTCAATAACAAGTTTAGAATTGATTTTAGTGGTTGTAGACGCTGTAGGGGCGCATTTGGAGCACCTTTTGCATACGCAGTCGCTCTATTAAATTTTTCTGCATCCAAAAAATTCAAGTTCAATAGTGTAATACCAACGTGCGTTAAAACGTCAGAAAAACGTTTTTCAGTAAAAATTAATAACAGAAAATATTATTTTACTACTATAGTACCTAGTGTCGATCAAAATATAATAATTTTCGCCCTGCTCAGCGTACCATCACTAACAGGTACTCAATAACAAGTTTAGAATTGATTGTAGTGGTTGTAGACGCTGTAGGGGCGCATTTGGAGCAAATTTTGCATATGAAGTCGCTCTATTAAATTTTTCTGCATCCAAAAAATTCAAGTTTAATAGTGTAATACTGACGTGCGTTAAAACGTCAGAAAAACACGTTTTTCAGTAAAAATTAACTACAGAAAATATTATTGTACTACTATAGTATCTAGTGTCAATGAAAATATAATAATTGTAGCCCTGCTCAGCTTACCATCACCAACACGTGCTCAATAAGTAGCTAAGGATTGATTGTAGTGGTTGTAAACGCTGTAGGAGTGAATTTGAAGCTCACTTAGCTACATAAAACTGCTATATTGAATTTTTTTGCATCCAAAAAATTCAAGTTCAACATTGTAATACTAACGTGCGTTAAAACGTCAGAAAAAACACGTTTTTCAATAAAAATTAGCTACAGTAAATATTATTGTACTACTATAGTACCTAGTGTCGATCAAAATATAATAATTTTCGCCTTGCTAAGCGTACCATCACTAACAGGTACTCAATAACAAGTTTAGAATTGATTGTAGTGGTTGTAGACGCTGTAGGGGCGCATTTGGAGCACCTTTTGCATATGAAGCCGATCTATTAATTTTTTTTGCATCCAAAAAATTCAAGTTTAATAGTGTAGTATTTAGGTGCCTTAAAATGTCTAAAAAGCCCTTTTTTCAGTAAAAATTAGCTACAGAAAATATTATTGTACTACTATAGTACCTAGTGTTGTGCCCCTTTTTTATAACTTACCTTGGATGGCTCACACGTCTCCGACTAGCTCAATGTACGATTTTATTAGGGTTTAACCAATGTGGGCTTTTTAGTTCGCTTCACTTCCACATAAAGATAATAGTTCGTTAATCAACAGAAATGGGCGCCATAACTTTATTATAAAGTGTTAATTTTAAGATGTTTACAATAATTGGGTATTCTTTCTTACAATTTGTCAGGTCATTTTGGTATTTTAAATAGCCACCTAGGCTTTAGGGCAGCGTGCCCGTATGCTAAACCCTTTTAGTTCTTTATTTGGCTCCATCGCCTAATTCCAGAATCATGATTTCGCACATATTTGGCCCCAAACGCAGTATTTCTCGTCGGTTGGAGCCCCCCTCTGATGGCGCTTTGGCAGCCGAGCGTTATCGCTCGCAAGAATTCCGAATCTTCTAGAAAACACGCCGTTGTGGCGTGATACCATGGTCGCCGGCATTAATTTGTTTCATTTTATCGCCTCGCGATTGGCTGCCGAGGGATAGTCACGTGGGGACGCGACCGATGTGACATGTGGCAGCGCTTCCCTCTGGGCAGTTGGTCGCAGCCCGTTGCAGAAAGCGCACGTTTGGTAGTTGTGTGATCCAGGCGGCGTCCTTTGGCCCCTTAGGTGCCCGAGGACGCCTGCCGCTGTCCTTTTAGTATTGTTGCCGTGGAGGCCCTCTTTTCCGTTGCCCGTCTCGAGCTGTGGCAGCGAGCGCTGCGAGAATGGTTTCACCTTCGTGTGGTGGTTGTGTGTGTGAGTTTCGAATTGTCTTCGGCGTAGCGTGGGTGCTTTTTGGAGCCCAGTTCCTGCTCCCGTAAGTAAGGGATCGTGCCCCCTTCATCTCGACCTTCGAGGATCTGTCCCGCAGAACGAAAGTGGCCTATTTTTCGTCGTCCAGTTGTACGCGTCCTGACGCGTCTTACGTCGCCATTATGGCGGATGTCCACTCATCCCTATAGCCGTCGAACATCGAAAGTACCTGCCACCTAAGACTGCAGCCTGTCGCAACTCAACTGTACCAGGCACCCCAACCGCCTACATATTAAGGTATGTGTCTTTAAACTGATTACCGCTGTGAACGCGAGTGTACCTGCCCCGCGGAGAGCATTTAAGCCCCGCGCTGTGTTGGGACGCCGCGAGCGAGCCCGTCACATCTCTTGTGCCTACAGGCACTGTCGTCATATTTGTTCATTACTGTTTGCTGCATAAGGCGTCGCGACCGCATATTTGTACATTCATTCCAAATTACAGACTGTCTATGTTACAAGTGCTACTTTGTTCATTACTGTTCAACATCTGTCGCTAGGTTTAGAGCGCGCGCCAGCTGGTGTTCTTAGATATAATCTATTTATAGATATAGGGCGACGCACTCTGCTGCCCCATTGTAACCCGTGAGTCAATACATGATTTGTTAGTTAAGGGAACTATTGTTTTGTTTCGACTTGTGCATGTTCTGTTTCAGATAAGCGCCCCCTTTATTGTACTGATTATTGTGCGACGGGACGAGGGAGCTTTGAGCGTACAGGTGGGTGAGACAGCTGCGTAGTCGCTGTCGGATTGGCACCTAATTACAATCCTTGCATAAGGCAATCTCGAAATTGTTATTTGACCTTGCAACTCTTGAGTAATCCTATCGACGGAGTATTTTGCGTGCTTCGCTCCCGTCTAACCGTCCAGGCCCGGTTAGTCGGGTTAAGACAGGCTTGGTGGCGACCTCATAATTCTGACATACCCTATATATATTTATGCCGCAACACGCTTGCCCAGAACGTATCGTGTGACTCACGCCCGACTCCCTGAGCGTTCCAGCCGTGGCCTTTAGCCTATTTTGAACCGATTTCAGGGCAAGTGTGCCAGTTTTTCAGGACTGATTCCGTGGTGCGATGCTCACCTTGGGTGGGTGTCGTAAAGTTCTTTTAATACCGTAACAAATTGACGATGAGGCGGATACGGGTTTTATTTTGGAGGTTAATCTGCAGTATCCTGAACACTTGCACGACGACCACAATGATCTACCCTTTTGTCCGGAACTTATTATTCCCCCGGGTGGAAAATATAAATGTCCAAAATCGATTCGAAATTTGTACCATAAGACCAAGTATGTGCTTTATTATCGAAATTTTAAACAATGTTTAGATGCTGGTTTAGTTACAAAAATTCACAGAATTCTTAAATATATTCAATCGCCCTGGTTGCGCTCATATATTGATATGAATACCGCGTTGCGTAATTTGAGAAAGATTTTTAAGGCTAAAAATAATAGCGTTTTCGAAAAGACGATAGAAAATGTCGACAAGCGATCGGACATCAGGTTGGCGAGCACGTGGGACAATGTCGGCAAGAAACTAGGTGCTGCAGCTCTAATTGCCAAAGCAAACTTTAAGGATTCGGTAATTTTTTCTGAAAATTTGATTGCTGTGGAACTTAATAAAACAGTTGTTTTGTATAATAAACCAATCTATGCAGGTTTCACTATTCTGGACTTATCTAAAATCGTAATATATGACTTTTTTTATAAATTTTTTGAAACAAAAATATGGCAATGTCTCCCTACTCTATACAGATACTGACTCGCTAGTAATTGACGTACGGACTGACAATTTCTATGAGGACATAAAAACTAATTTAGATAGTTTGTTACGGTATTAAAAGAACTTTACGACACCCACCCAAGGTGAGCATTGCACCACGGAATCAGTCCTGAAAAACTGGCACACTTGCCCTGAAATCGGTTCGAAATAGGCTAAAAGGCCACGGCTGGGACGCTCAGGGAGTCGGGCGTGAGTCACACGATACGTTCTGGGCAAGCGTGTGGTGGCATAATATATACAGAGTATGTCGAAATCATGAGGGCGCCACCAAGCCTGTCTTAACCCGGCTAACCGGGCCTGGACGGTTAGACGGGAGCGAAGCATGCAAAATACTCCGCCAATAGGATTACTCAAGAGTTGCAAGGTCAAATAACAATTTCGGGATTGCCTTATGCAAGGATTGTAATTAGGTGTCAATCCGACCGCGACTACGCAGCTGTCTCACCCACCTGCACGCTCAAAGCTTCCTCGTTCCGTCGTACAATATTCAGTACAATGAAGGGGGCGTCTATCTGTAACAGAACATGCACAAGTCGAAACAAAACAATAGTTCCCTTAACTAACCAATCATATATTGAACTTCGGGTTACAATGGGGCAGCAGAGTGCGTCGCCCTATATCTATACTTAACCTATAATTAAGGGCACCAGCTGGCACGCGCGCTCTAAACTTAACGACAGATGTTGAACAGTAGTGAACAGTAATGAACAGTAATGAGCAGTAACGAGCAGTAATAAGTAGTAATGAGTACAAATATGCGCGTCGCCTTATGCGGCGGACAGCGAAGGTTTAAATTAGCACTCGCGGCATAAACAGTCTGCAAGTCTGAATGAATGCACAAGAGCAGTAATAAGTAGTAAGGAGTACAAATATGCGCGTCGCCTTATGCAGCGGACAGCGAAGATTTAAATTAGCACTCGCGGCATGAACAGTCTGCAAGTCTGAATGAATGCACAAGAGCAGTAATGAGTCCAAATATGCGCGTCGCCTTATGCAGCGGGCAGCGAAGATTTAAATTAGCACTCGCGTTCACAGCGGTAATCAGGTTAAAGACACATACCTTAATGCGTAGGCGGCGAGGGAGTCTGGTACAGTTGAGTTGCGACAGGCTGCAGTCGTAGGTGGCAGGTACCTTCGATGTTACAACGGCTATAGGGGTGAATGCACAACCGCCTTAATGGCGACGGGAGACGCGTCAATGACTCGTACAACGGGACGACGAAAAAAATGGGCCACTTTCGTTCTGCGGAACAAATCCTCGTAGGTCGAGATGAAGGGGGCACGACCCCTTACTTACGGAAGCAGGAACTGGGCTCAAAAACACCCACGCTACGCCGAAGACAATTCGAAAACTCCGACTCACAACCACCACACGAGCGTTCTCTGCAACGGGCTGCGGACAACTGCCCTTAAGGCGAAACCGTATGTCACATACGTGCTGAAGCAGCACTCGACGGGAGAAAGGCTGACGCCCCCGCCAAGGGCGGGAGCGCCGCACGAATTCACACACTATCCGACCTCTTACTCAATCGACGGCTCTCGGCTGAATGCCCAAAGGGAAGCGCTGGCACAGGTCACCTTGGTCGCGTCCCCACGTGACTAAACCTCGGCGGCCAATCGCAAGGCGATAAAATGAAACAAATTAATGCGGGCCACGATGGTATCACGCCACAACAGCGTGCTTTCTAGAAGATTCGGAATTCGGAAAAACGCCATCAGAGGGGAGCTCCAACCGATGCGAAATACTGCGTTTGGGGCCAAATATGTGCGAAATCATGATTCTGGAACTAGGCGATGGAGCCAAATAAAGAACTAAAAGGGTTTAGCATACGGGCACGCTGCCCTAAAGCCTAGGTGGCTATTTAAAATACCAAAATGACCTGAAGCAACAAATTGCCCTAAAGGCGTGAAATGCGATTAAGCATCTGCGACAGCAAAATGACTTAACAAGTTTTGACACTTCAAATTATAAAAACGGTCGACACGGTATACCTCAAACCGTATCGGTCGTCGGTAAAATGAAAGACGAGTAAGCAGGTGTTCCGGTAGAACAATTTTTTGGAGCCGGTGCTAAGTCCTACTGCGTGTTTGTGGGAGGGAAAGAAGTAAAGAAAGCAAAAGGTGTGCAAAAGGCTGCTGCCAATAAATATCTCACTATGGCAACCTATCGCGACGTTGTTGACAATGTGCCTGGTCAGGTCTTTTGCCAAATGTATGTTTTTCGCTCTCACAAGCACACAGTGTACACTAAACTGACGAATAAAATTGCGCTATCATATCGGGATGATAAGCGCTATCTTATTCCTCAGTCGAATAACACTCTAGCATGGGGTCATGTAGATATAGGCATGTGCTAGACCGTTGGACAGATTACTGGAATTATTGCAAGACGATTACTAATACTACGCGCGGATCAATAACAGTACATTTTTTTGTCGTTTACATGGTAATGACAGTTTATTTCTTGCAAAGAGTCTCACGAGATTGGTACATTTACAGAGGTTTTCTTTTCGTAGATATTTAGAGATAATTTGATTTCCTTTGTATGTATAATTAGTTACTATGTAATTGTATCGTAAAATGTTAAGTATACATAATTTCATTTTTGTACAATTTGTTATTATGTAATTGTATCATACTATGTTTGTAAGTAGTCATCATATAACATTCTCATCTAGTTCCAATTTAAATGAAATGTGTAATGTAGTAATGCATATCTACAGAAAAACTCACATTGAAATCTGTAATGTTGTTCAGAATTAGTAATGCATATCTGAAGAAAAACTCACATAGTTGTGCCAGTCTATTAATTAAAAAATATATTTACTACAAAATGTTTTATTTTTTTTTGAGAGTACTACATCATTTCTTTAAGTTACACGAGATTGGTTTTAGGTATCCAAGAATTGTGTCTCTTGTCGAATCCCAACCACTTTACATACAATAAGTTTCCATTCTTCTTCAAGACCCTTTCGACTAGATAAACGTCTAAATGTTTTGTTTTTTGCAGTTCATGCTCGTAGAATCCTCCTTTAATTTCCTGACCTTCTTGGTCCGTGAGTCGATAGGTTGTTGGGTTTGTAAGTCGAACTGTAGATATTGTAAATATTTCGTTGCTCCAGCTTGGCGTGTACCCCTTGCTAAATGCCCAACAATACTTGTTAATGCGTACCAAGTCCCCTGTACGAAACTTTTGAGGTTTCGGGTCCACGATCTTTGTGTAACTGTACGCCGTGTTTAACAAAAGTTTTGCATTTGTTACGGTCTTAAACTGACTTTACGACACCGCACCGGCTCATACAACAACGAAACGGCCGGCGCGGGCCGTAACTGACGAAATCGGGACGGAATATCTCCTAGGCCGCCACCCACGCCGCAACAAGTTAGGCCGAGCTAGACTTTCAGTGGAGATGGGCGGGTCCTTTAACGAGATTATCTGAGGGTAACAGCCAGAGGGTCGGTAACTAACGGTAAAATAAAGAGGGCGCCACCAAGCCTGTCTTAACCCGAATAACCGGGCCTGGGCGGTTAAACGGGAGCGAAGTATTCAAGATACTCCGTCGTTAAGAATTCTCATGAGCTGCAAGCTCAAATAACAATTTCGTGATCGCAAATACTGGAATGGTAATATTGGGACTCTTTGGGCCGAGACTGCGCAACCACTGGACCTACCTGCACGCTCTGATCTCTCACGTCTCGCCGTACACCAATCTTTACACTGTAAAAGGCGCTATCTGAAACAAAGCATGCACAGGTCGAATAGGAATAATACGTCCCTTAATTAAATATGCGTCTATTGGTCGATAACTACATCTGGGCAGCAAATCGTGCCGCCAAGCTTATGTTATTTCTTACGTTAAGCACCAGCTGATGGACGCGCTATGCTAGTAAACAACACAGTATGGGTGGCCGGCCGCAGTGGGCTCGACACTTTACATATTAGAGTACAGTTTAGAAATACGCCCTCCGGAAAAGGGCGCGTTAGTGCGCGATAACAGACGCCGACCTGCAAAGGCAACGGGAGCAGTATAGCTAGCAGCAAAGCACGACGCCGCACAAATGCGCGACGATTTAATTGAAGGCCTAACTCGTTAGGCAGCGGGGCAGCGTGACTGCAATATTTGACCAGGAAGAGGGGCTAACATAGCCTCACTAAAGCATGCGAATTTGGAATAGTTGCCAGCCCCTGCTACGTCGCCCACGCAGTCGTTGGCTGCGGTTAACACCTGATAAGCAAAGCACAAAGCCCTCGCAAACATAAGCAAAGAGCTCGAACAGATTAGGGCGCGCCAGGCTCAGCACGGCGAGGCGTTGATTCCATTTAGGTATTAATCGGTACTATATAGCAAAGCTCGCGCACCTAACGTTACTGAATTAAAAGTTAGCACAAACGTAACAGCAAAACATAGGCGCAGAGTTCTTTAGCTATTTAGGCGATGAGACGCGAAACTCGCGCACATAAACTTACTAGTAGGTTACCAAAGTAGCGTCTTGAAGCATGGTGGCCTAAAACCGGCATTAAAAGCCGCGACAAGCAAGCAAGGGGCACGTATCCGCCCACACAAAGTTGAGCACAAAAGCACCACCGCTCGCACAAGCGACAGTTAATATGTTTAAATGGTTGTAATTACAAATACCTTAGTCCGTAGACGGTCTATGAGAGTTGCGTGCAATCAGTTGGTAGAAGGCGGCAGTCTGTGGCAGCTAAATCGCCGAAACAGGGCATCTGGGGTAAACGGGCTGGAATCCGCCAAGATGGTGGCGTTAGGACGTTCTTCTGAGAGCACACTTACGGCGGCAAAGAGGCCTACTTCGTCCTGCCTAGAAAGATCCTCGAAAACAGCGAGTTGCAAAGGGAAAGCCCCCTTTCTCACAAACGCAGAACTGGCCCAGTGAAGCCCTTCACACACCTACGCTTTGACGTAAAGACTTGCCACTCGCACAATCACACGCGACCTCTTAAAGGCGAAACAGTTTATGGCATATTCGCTGAAACAGCACGGGAAATAGGAAGGCTTTCACAGCAACGGTACTAACAAACAACGGCAATTTACACAACATTCGCTGAAACAGCACGAGACGGGAAAAACAGGCTGGCGTCCCCGCCAATGGCGGGAACGCCGCGAAACGGCACACTCTGCGACTTCCTTGATCAACGGCGTGAGCTGAACTGCCCAAGCAAGCAGTGTTACGACCTCTGCAGTGGCGTGAGCCAAAACGGCGTTACCACGTGACTCTCGACAGCCAATGGCGATGCGCTCCATAAAACAAATAAATTCCGGTAACAAAGACAGCCAATGGCGAGGCGCCTCAACGGCGTGATTTCTAGAAGGTTCGGAATTCTTGCGAGCGATAACACCCGGCTGCCAAAGTACCAGCAAAGGGGTGCACCAACTGACGAGAAATACTGCGTTTGGGGCCAAATATGTGCAAAATCATTATTATGGAATTAGGCGATGGAGCCAAATAAGTAACTAAAAGGGTTTAGCATACGGGCACGCTGCCCTAAAGCCTAAGTGGCTAATTAAAATACCAAAATGACCTGACATATTCTTTAAGTTCACTTGGGTAGGTTTCAGTCCTATTGTGCGATGCTTGGTTGTGTTATACTTTGGGTAGGATATCCAACCTTTTGTAGGACCCTTGCAGGCTGAACTGCTTCCACATCATGTTCTTCAGTGTGCGGTTGCATCCATCCACTATGCTGCTCTTCATACTAGAATACGTGCTGTAGTGATTGATATTGTGCTGCCGCATTAATCGTTGAAAAGCGGTGTTGTAAAACTCTTTCCCCAAATCCGTTTGCAAGTTTTGCGGTGACACCTTTACACTCCTCAACACCCTACCCATGGCAGCTGTAACGTCCTTTCCTGTTTTATGTTTTACGGGATAAGCCCACACATACTTCGAGAAAGCATTAATCACTACCAGAATGTAACGAAAGCCCTTATTGACTTTTGCGTGAAAAATCATTTCTACCAAATCCGCTTGATATATATCGTTCAAGCCTTTTAGGATAACGCGCCTTCTCTTGAAATTTTTTCGTGCTGGTTTGTGGAGTTCGCTAACTATGGCTTCTTTAAGGTTCATTGTCAACTGTTGCTTTCTACAGTCCTACGGGACATTTAAGCAGCAGTTGCACGTATAACTTATTGTTTATGGATTCGAATTGCAGTTTATCTCCTCGCCGCAATGTCTTACCGACAAGCGTGTCCTGTCGGATGCCGTTGATGTGTGATACTACCAAAGGTCCGCTGACTTGAACACTTATGATCTCGCCGGTTGTTAACGGAAAAATGTACTCGTTCTGTCCGAAAATTTTGGAATATCCGCTTTCATCGTACCCGCGCCCCACTAGCAGCAGTGGTACTTCTATATGGAGTTGATTTACATTTTTCACTTTCATAAAGACATGTCTGGGATGCGCTGCGTGGCGCGTGCTATGGTAGTGCCGTCCAAATTTGTCGATGGGCATTACTCTATCGTCGGCTGATGCTTTCTGGCCTTACCGCTATTGACACTCCACTTTTGTACCCCTTAGTAGATTATTTTTGCGTCTCGCAGGGCTTCGGTGATGCGAACTATCTCATTGAAATGACCCGTGTTTCCAGCTGCCTGAGAAGCTATTAATATACGCAACCAATTCACTAATGAGTTGGGATCCTTCCAAGGAACATATTCCACTTTTTTGTCCGTCACTGTTAGTAATCTCCTGCCACGCCGTGGTACTTTTGTCGCTGGTCTGCCGGGAGCTCTTATGGTTGAGGAGGTAGTGAGGTCATACTATTTTCATGTATTTAGACCCTGCGTTGCCACTAACTCTTTGTGTGGGGTCGTAGTTTACACGATTTGCGGCGGAACGATCCACTAAATCTAGATATTGCTCTAAATCTGCGTTTTTGTATATACACTACTCAAAAGAAAAAAGTAGTCACGTATTCAAAGCGGCGTAAATTTATTAAGAGTTTAGGAATCTTGTTGAAACTTGGTATATATGTAGATAAATTGTTTATTTGGATAATGCTACACGTTTTAAAAAAATTAATTAAATTTGTAATTTCTGTATAGCTTCGAGCTTATGAGTAACAAAAACTAAAGTAATCTAGGAAATTTATGAGTCAGTTTTACTTCATTAATTATGACAATAAATTCAATACGAAGTATTGCCTCCTCTTGCTCGAATTACTGCTTGACAGCGTCTTGGCATGCTTCGAATTAGCCTACGAATCACATTCTGTGGGATGCGCTGCCATTCTTCTATCAGAGCGTGTTCCAACTGAGCAAGGGTTTGGACGAGTGTGAACAGGTCTTCCCAGCATACCCCATATGTGCTCTATGGGATTCATGTCCGGACTACATGCTGGCCAATTCATTCTTTGAATGTCCTGATCTTGAAAATTAATCACTATGTTTGCGACGTGTGGCCTAGCATTATCATGCATGTACACGAATTCCCGACCAATAGTTTGGGCATACGGACGAACATGTACATCTAGGATTTCATTTATGTATCGTTGTGCATTCAGAGCACCATTACGAACAATGACAAGCTCAGTACGGATATCTAATGTGATGCCGCCCCATAACATTATCGATCCTCCAGCAAAAGGAATAGTTTCATGCATTGTATTGGGAAGGTAACGTTCTCCTGGTCCTCTCCATACACGCAAACGTCCATCATTACCTGATAGAAGGAACCTGGACTCATCTGTAAACATGACACGTCGCCAGTGTCTCAGTGGCCAGTTTAGGTGTTCTCGGCCGAATTGCACTCTCATTCTACGATGATTTCTGGACAATTTGGGCACTTTAACGGGTCTTCTGGACCTTAGATTAACTTTATGCAGTCTATTTCTAACAGTTTGGTCACTAATTATGCACCCAGTAGCTTGTCGAACGTCTGCTTGAAGGTCTCGTGCTGTAGCTGTACGACTGCGTAAGGCTTGCAAACGAAGAAAACGGTCCTCACCTACAGTAGTTTTTTGGTTTCGACCACTACCAGGACGTCTAGTAACAAGCCCGGTCTCCCTGTAACGTATCCAGAGCTTCCATACAGTTCCCTGTACAATTCCCAATTGTTGAGCCACGTACCGTTGAGATCGCCCTTCTTGGGGCAAAGTTACCGCTCGCATAACCTGTATTGGCGTTAGTTGCCTTCTTATTTGTGGTACATCTTGAATGTGTTCACATATAATGTTAAGAAGCAGTTTTAACAAGTATACTAGCATATATGCATGTAATAATAATGTCCACCCTACTTTGTTTTTTGTTACTTAATTTATCTAACTTATTTGACATAAGCACACTTGATGATATATTTGTATCATGTGGAAATTATTAAAGATAAAAAACAAGTGTTCACATATACCAAGTTTCAACAAAATTCCTAAACTCGCATTAAATTTACGCCACTTTGAATACTTGACTACTTTTTTCTTTTGAGTAGTGTATTTGGTTTCTTTTTAAACATCAATTCGTACAATCCTGGAGCCTTTGTAGACTATTATGTTGCCGTTGTCTGTAATAACGATATTTTCACCCTCGAATTTTATTTCTTTATTTCCTATAGCAAACTTATCTCCCTCTATGTCGAATCGGACTCCGTAGTGCAAATCGTACTTGTCCTCAGTATCTCGTATCATTCCTTCCACGTATGTGCGAGCTAACCCTTGAAATTGTTCTAAATATTGACCAAGAACTTCCGGTGCCAGCATTTGTTGGATGGTTTCTCTGGCCGCTTGTACAGCACCTTCTGCTGCCGCCTCAGCAACCTCCGTTTGCAACTGCTCATCGTATTCCTCTACTGGTTCACTCTCGGATAACACATGCGTCTGCAAAAATCGAGGTGTGGAGGTGTGTGATGGCCCCGGTGTGGAAGTGTGTGACGATCCCGGAAGGTTTGTCGCAGAAACTCGGCCTGGAGTGGTTATCGCTCGCGGACGGGGCAAGGTAGAGGGAGTGGATACTCTACGTTTAATTGTTATTGGCAAATAATCCACTTTTGTTTCGCCCACTGGCACACCTTCTTGCTTTATAGTTGTCAGCAATTCGGTGACCGGTTTGGAAAGAGGTTTAAATTGCTCAGCTAAAATCGATTGGGATTGAGCGATGTCTGCTTTTAAAGCTGCGTATTTACGTCTAACGGATTGTCGGGTTTTGATAAGTTCCCTGGCTAAACGCTTATCCATATTGCAATTCCTTCAGTTGTTGGTAAACTACTACCTTCCTTTCTTTGGCTGCTATCTATATATTACAGTAATTGTCGAAACCTTTTCTATATCGTCCCGCATTGGTTTCGCTTTCTTTATCGATCACTAAAAATCCGTGATCCTCATTCCAACAATAAGAGCACAATGCTTTAAATTTGTCGAATGACATGTCCGTGTTGACATGATCGTCGTAAATGTGCTTCAGATTGGTGTTGTCTTGTTGGAATATGATGACGAGATTTGCATTATCTCTTATGAGCTGCTTAGGAATAGATGAATACGTCTGACAAAGATAAAAACAATCTATGTTTCGGTGACGTCCGAAACAAAAATAATCTCGAATTATGCTTTGCGTCTCGCAAGCTACGTCGTCAAAAACTATCACGGAATGTTCTTTTGCTTCCTGTGGTTTGATCACCTCACAATCGTTACTATATTCGAAGAATCCAATGTCTCTCAATGGTTGAAAGGCTGCTCTCAGATAATTATATTTGGGTTGATCGAGTGTTTTCGAATATATATATATATATATATATATATATATATATATATATATATATATATATATGTTTGCGAATCGCAACCCATTTCGATGCACTAGTAAACTGATTATGAGGTTGGTTTTCCCAGATCCGGATCGACCTATGACCACACATCGTTTACATCCTTTACCCAGTAAAGCGCTGTGCTTCCTGTAAGTCTCGGATATGGAATTTATTGTGTGATTTACTACCGGCAAGGAACACCCTTGCTTCACAATTTTGACGTTTTCCATCGTTTTCGCTCGGAAGGAAACTGCGCTCTACCCGCCGTGCGTTCTAGTTATATTTATTAATTCCGTTTGAAGAACATCAGTTGTGTGTAAGTTTTTAAGATGAAAGCTACTAAGCGCAAACAAACCAGTCATCACCGAACCGCCAAGCGGAAAGGTCGCGGTTTCCTGAATACCCTTATTGACAAATTACCCTTTGAACTACACATACCAGGGTACAAGTTTTGCGGACCTGGTACCCGACTTAAAAAACGTCTTTCTCGAGGCGATCGAGGAAGGAATGCTCTGGACGAGGCCTGAAAGCAACACGACATCGCATACTGACAATCTAGCGATCTTTCGACACGTCACGCAGCAGATAAAGTTCTAGCAGAGAAAGCGTGGGAACGTGTTAAAGCAAAAGACTCTACTCTTGCGGAAAGAGCTGCAGCCCTTGCTGTGACTGGAATTATGAAAGGAAAGACGAAAGTCGGAATGGGTGTGAAACGGAGGCGTACACGGCGAACGCATTCCAAACGGGTCGGTAACACAATCCGCTCGCATTCAGGAGGAGCTTTGAAAACAAGGAGCAAGTTGCAGAAAATGCTTTTCGACGAGTAAAACACTATACTTTTTCTATAACCATGATTCACTACTACTGCACAAAAACACTACCGTTCGAGAGCAAGGCTACTTGATGAGACGTCCTGCCAATTTCGTGATAATTTTTATAACTGTATTTTGCATTTACTTATTACATTATACAAAGTAAATTTACACGTTTTTGTGCTAAATCATGTTTTTCCATTGTGCTTTGTCAAATTAAATTACAATTGGATATGGAAGAATGCATTTAATATCTGAAATTGCAACCACTTACTTTCGTCACTAGAGACGAAAGTTAATGTTATGGGATATTCTTTCACTGGGCCCGGAACTGGCGTTTTCGGTTGGGGTAAAGCGTGACGAAAGTTGTTAATTTTTAAATGGTTATAGAAAAAATCATTCATGTGAAACCGCGCTCCAATTTGTGATTATGGACTGGAAACAGCAAATGTTGGATGATAAGTATTCTGTGACAGTGTTTTTAGATTTACGTCTGGGTTTTAATGGCACTGCGTTACAATGGTTTTCTTCGTGTCTGCAAAATGGAAGTCAAGTGGTTAGGCTAGGAACAAGCACATCAAATGTTCTTTTAAATGAACATGGAATTCCACAGGGTAGTGTGTTAGGAATTATTTTATTCGGGCTATTTATAAACAACTTTTAGAATTGGTTATTCAATATTGTAAACTTCATTTATTTGCAGATTATTGTATGTTATATATTAGTGGAAGGTATGATACACTTGTTAAATGAAGATTTAAAAAATATATCAAACTGGTTATGTGCATGTAAATTAAAACTAAACATCGATAAAACAAAATTTATAATACTCGGCAACAGAGCACTCTTAAATAAGTTAAGTGACAAGGTGATCCCTAAAGTAAATTTAGGTACACAAAAATCGAACAAGTTAAAGAAATTAAATATCTCGGATTGGTTATTGATGATATGTTATCATTTAATCATAACTCTATAATAAAGCAGAACACTTCCCAAGGTCAAACATATCAACTCCTGGTCTATGTGCAGTTAGGTATTGTGAGCGTGGTCTTGATATTTTCTAAGAGCCAGTAATATGGAAGGAGAGAGCAATTAATGCTCTTGTTAGGGCCTACACACATTTTTTACATTACACAGGAATGTTTGTACTATGTACACATAAATATTAAATCTGCAAATAACCTAAATTCGGAGCTTTGTACAAAAATATGGTTATAAACTTTTTGCAAGTGGACTTTACTACCTCTAGGAAGAAAAGGCGTCGTGCATCACGTGACCACAATTCGAGGTTGGAGGTAAAATAACCTAAAATTGTAATGTAAACATTACGGTAACCGTAGTTTCGGAGTGCTGTACTTGCAAAAATATTTAGTTTTTTAATTAGAATTGGCTGCCAAAGGATTATTTAAATATTTTTATTGCCATAAGTGTTTATTTGTTCAGTTTTTAAAATGCCTTCGTTCTGTATGGTGGTAAAGTGTGGTAGTAATGCAGCCAGGGATGCACCATTGATTCGTTTCTTTAGGTAAATAAGTATATAAATTAAATAGTTTATTTCACGATCTGTATTGTTTTCTTTATTATGATTTGATATTTTTTACAGAATTCCTTCAATTTTCACCAGTGGCAGAAAAGTTTCCAAACTCTTGCAGTTACGGAGAAAAAAATGGATTGCTGCAATCAAGAGAGACGATTTGACAGAATCAAAACTTAAATAAGGTCGTGTATGTTCACTCCATTTTCATTCTGGTAAGAAATAGTGAGTAGTAGCGAAAAATTTCGAATTTGTAATTTAAATGACTTCCTCTTCAGAAAAACCGGCTTCTTTGTTTGACCAAGACAACCCCGATTGGGTACCCACAAAATGTATGGGCCACACAACATCCCTCCAGGTGAAATCAACAGTTAGATTTAAAAGACTGAAAGATCGTGATGCTAAGGTATGTATCGATTGATTTTAGTGCTCGATTTTGTGCATGTTAGTACTGAATCTGAATGCTATACTTTTTATATTTGAAAGTAGGTATTACAGTTTTAATTGATTACAGACTAAACAAATACCTATTAATCCACCAGAAGACGTAGAAGAAAGTATGGATGTTGATGTTCCAGCGGAGATCACCCACGAACAGCTTCAATTTGGGCTTCGTAAAGCAAATGAAGAAATTGATTCGTTAAGGGAGGAATTAAAAAAATATAAGTTGGACCAGGACTATTTCAAAAATAGTGATAGTAATACATTATATTATACAGGATTTCCTGAATATGTATATTTAGAAAATGTCTATAAAGTAGTAGAGCCTTACCTTTCAGGACAAGTTTGACAAAATTTCAACAATTAGTGTTAGGTTTAATGAAATTAAGGCTAAATTTAGCGTTTACTGATCTGGGCAATAGATTTCAGTGCCACCGTACAACAGCGGCACAAACATTTGAAAGGGTTGTCAAAATTCTTTATTGCAGACTAAAGTGTTTTATACAATGGCCAAGCAGAGAGGATATACAAATGAACATGCCCAGTTCATTTAAAAATGTTTTAAAGTTACGCACTACAGTGATAATTGATTGTTTCGAGGTTTTTATTGAGAAACCCTCAAATCTAGAGGCAGCTGCAAAAACTTGGTCTCATAAGCACCATCACACGATGAAATTTTTAATAGGCATTACTCCGCTGAAACCTGTGGCTTTCTCGACAAATTAATGCCGGGCGACTTAGTCGTAGCTGATCGAGGTTTTGCCATAGAAGATTCAGTTAATATCTATTGTGCAGAAGTACAGTGCCCTGCTTTTTAAAAAAAAAGAAAACAGTTGAATGCTCTAGAGGTAGAATCGACAAGGAAATTAGCAAGCGTACGAATTCACATCGAGAGAGTGATAGGGCTTTTGAAATTAAAATTTAAAATATTGCACGAAATTTTCCCTTTAGTAGCCCTGAAAAAGGGGGACGATGATTTTGCATTTATTGATAAAATAGTAGTGGTTTGTTCAGTATTATTAAATTTGTGTCCTGGAATTGTTCCACTTGACTAAATATTTCAAATAAAAAACTGTTAAAAGCAAATTATTTTTATTTAATTCCAACAAATAAATACTAATATAATAGCTATTATAATACCTTACATATTACTTAGCTCACAAAAAAGCATTACATTTCATAAAATCTGTATGTTAAACCTACAGAAAGAGTTATAAATGTTTATTTGCAAAACTTGCAAATCCACGGATTATTATCAGGTGTTGTTTTTAAACCTAGGCAACTCAAATGGTACCATTCGATTTTGCAGAACCCGGAGTCGCACCCTATCATTGGCGTTTTCTCATCGTCTTCTTGCCGACACACACAATACAAAACTTTATTTGGATCGGCTTGTAGCAATTCTGCAGCACCATTTGTTTCGTCCTCTGATGTTGTTAGAACAACTTCATCATATAACTCTACAGGACATCTTGCATCTTCCCAGTCATTGTCCTGCTTTTCTACTTCTGCTTCGTCTGCTTTTGTTTCCGCTTTTGTAAAATACTTTCCCAGTACCTCAGGAAAAAGTACTTTAAAAAACAGATTTTTTGCTTTTTCGCTTTCACGTTCCCAAAATACGCTGTTGAATTGGATTTTGGTGAAAGTACAGTTTTCCTTACTCCACGCAAGTAAATAGCAATAGTCTACTTTCGTAAGAGCAAGTTGCATTTGCACCTGATAATAATAGGCATGGTCTTCTGAAACTGTCACTTCACCATCCTTAAACTTCAAAAAAAAATTCTTTTTCTCTTCCATCAATTCAATTACACCACTATGTCTTGCACAATATAGGCATTTCACCTCGAGAAGACCCATACCACAACAATCGCATTGTACAACTGCATCTGGAGATGCACCAAAATATGGGTAATTGGAATTTATGAACAAACCCATCTTGTCCGCTCCAAAATTTTCATGCGTCTCCTGCATTTTTTTAGTAAAATCAGCAACGGCTTGCACCTCATGTTCGCATCCATACTCTAGGGCCTTCACCTTTAATTTATATTGAGAGGGATAGCAGATGGACTTGATTACTGACATGGATGGCTTATCCACGGAGGTCCTGCAACAGCTTTTAAATTTAGAAGCTGTCACTCTTCCAGCTCGATACAAAAACCAAGCTCTTGATTTGGACTGCAGTCGTGTTTCCTTTTCAATATTTCTGCAGTCTAGGTTGGGTACCGACAGATCTGCGGACAAACCTGAAAATTGTTACATTAGGTAAATGTTATTCTCATTAAATTTAATTAAATTACAGACAAAAAATGTATTTAACTATAATTACCTATTTCTTGCAGTTCACGTAATGTTTTGTTCTCGTGCTCCTCCTTATAATGTACCATAATCGTAAATTTTTTCTTGTATTCAATTTCAGCATAAATCCGCTCAGAAAAGGGCTTCGTGACGGTATGCAGTACCGAACCTTGAGAAGTGTTTGCCAAATTTCGAAGTAAATCGAATTTCTCATCTTCAGTCATTGAGGGTACAACTGTTCTCTCCTTGTCTCTACATCGCAGAGGTTGATCGTGCCCAACTTTCTTCTTTTTTGCAGTTGCAAAGTCCAAGTCCACCCCACGACTTGGATCGGCAGGCTTATTTGTTGGGGGCATCCAATATGCCGTTTTACCCGTGCAACTAACTTGCTCCAACTTCCTCACAGCTTCCTCTAGACAAAATAGCACTGCTGCCACATGTGTACAGCTTTCACCAAGCCCAGCAACTCAGTCGCAATGCGCAGACACAATTTCACCGTCCTTCTTCGCAATTATCCACGGCAATAGCAACTTCTCTCTTAGACGTTGAGAGTGCAACACCTACAACAAACAATATAGTTAAGTACATAATTATCATTATAATATATTAAATTCTTACGTTTCCTAATACAAGCACGCAACACCCAAAGGTTTTCACGCAAATCTTTACCCAGCCACAAGCTGCCTGATTATATGCCTCGAGACTTTTGTAGGCTTTCATTTGTTCACATGTATATGCACTTTTGGCGTACACTAAATAATTAAATAAATCCGGATAAAAAACTTTCGGGAAACTTTCAATCTCGGTCGAGCAATCTTCTAATGCGATTAAGTAAGGATCAACTTCAATTGTTGATATTTTCGACATGTATCTATCTCGGTGTGCTTCCTCGAGGGTTAAATAATAATTGCTCAGCTCCATTTTCTTCCCCTTTCAAAAAATTGCGTTTATTTAAAATAGAAGTTGGCCATGTATGCTGGAGAATACCTACCCACTAATAATCTCTTTCTTCAATAACAACACCTTAGTTCTTAAACAATAATGTCACTATATAATATTTCTAACACTACTAACCACTATTAACTACACTTAAAACTGTTAAAATAACTTTAAAAACGCTAAATCAACAAACAAAACAATACCACGCGACGCAACTCCAAGCATAAAAATCTGGTGTGATACACTCACACAACTTCCTTTTACAGTGTTCTTATAATTAGTCAAAAATTTCATTTTTAATTTTTAGCCATTTGTCAAAAATTACAAATACTACAAAAACGGTACAAAATAGAGCGTTAGTTGAAGAGACAAATTTTCTCTAGAATTTTAAGGTGAATTCAAAAATGTAATAATATACCGGGTGTTTTATTTAAAATGGGAGTTAATAAAAAAAATAGCAAAAAAAAACAAAAGAAACCCACTTTAGAAGTATTCAACTGGAAAATCACCTATTTCACATCAATACACATTAAAAATGTAGTAAAAATGTAAAGTTTAAAAAAAATCGTTGGAGGTATTCAACTGGAAAATCACCTATCTTTCATCAATATAAATTAAAAATGTAATAAACATGTAAAGTTTGAAAAAAAATCGTTTTAAGAGTTGTTTTTGAAAAATTTTCTTCAAAAGCTTGCTGTCGCATCTAGATAGTACACAAAACTTATTTATGAAGTTTCAACGCCATACCTCTTTTCGTTTTTGAGATATTCTGTTCACAGACAGACAGACACACATACACAGACAGAATGACAGACCAATGAACAAAAATATGTATTTTGGGTTCAGGGGACTTTAAATCTGTGGAAAACTCAATTTAGAATTTTTGGGGTGAACCCAATACTTCCTTTCGTAAGAGGAAGTAAAACTCTTAAAATCTTGGACAATGTGCAGCTAAGAGTTTATCATTTTCGAGAGATAGTATTTTAAAGACGGAGTTCTGTTTTCCAAAATTTACGGCTGCATTATCTGCAGACAATGCTGATATTCTATTACTTGGAAGATTGTGCTTTTTCAAAGAGCTAAAAAATTTTGTCAGCTATTGCTTTTGCTGACGAAATGAAGTCGTAATACATGAAATAAAGGGGGGAAATAAATTTATCCTCTATCGGGAAATGTTATGTCCCGGGCAATACCAACTCGGGACCGGAACATTGGTCATCAAACACGGGACTGTCCCGGGTAAATCGGGACGGGTGGTCGCCCTAATGTTGATTCACACACCACTTATAAGAACAAGACACCAAGCCAAATAAACAATATACCAAGACAAAATTACAAAAGCGACTGAACACCAAGAACTTTAAGCAATAATGTTGCTGATATGAGGTTGTTTTACAAGTGGGGTTGATTACCTGAGTTTTTGGAATAGGAATTAGACACTTAAATACGTATACAAATTATCCATCATAACAATAAAACATAATATTTCCTTTATATTTGGGATATTCCAAAAGCAGATAAGTACTTAATTGTCCCTATTTTCAGAAAATTGTAGGTTTGTCTAAATATAGTGCTTTTAGAGATCAGCAAATTCCAGGAATTTAGTTTTTAGAAACTGTCCCAGTGACATTTCCACTAACTGGATTTATAGCATTGTAACAATAATTAGCATTTAATCCTAGAGAAATAATAAACCGTTGGTATAGAATGAAAACAGTATGGGTAAAAGTGAGGACAGTCATGGTTGCTCAAAGAGCCGCACTTCCCGGCCGATCAGATGGCGCCACTTGTAGAGTTTGCCTTGCAGTGATCTATATTATTTACCGGACATCGCTCTCCTGTCAGTCATTATTCTTACCCCTAGAGAAATGAGACTTGGTTTATTATTTCTCCAGGTTCTTAACCAATTTAAAATGGTTAAAATTAACTGCTGCGTGCCAAACTGCATCCCTGAGAGGAACCACGGTCGGCATCGATTTATACATCCTGAAAAAAACCCTGAATTATACTCCAAGTTGTTGCATGCAATTG
This sequence comes from Agriotes lineatus, assembly GCA_940337035.1. Lineage (NCBI taxonomy): Eukaryota > Metazoa > Arthropoda > Insecta > Coleoptera > Elateridae > Agriotes > Agriotes lineatus. The sequence goes on along the minus strand of CALNHX010003220.1, from coordinate 91,498 downwards.
GTAACAGAAAGCTTTTTACCCTCAATAAAAACTATGTTTACGATAACTTTCGGGTATGCGACAAACATTTTGTCAAAGAAGATTTTGGTCCAAATAATGTTGTTTTTTTTTTTTATTGGAAGAACCAGTTCAGCAAATATTCTTGCTATTCATGGTCTTGTTAAAGTATTTTGCATAACAAATACACAGTAACTACATCTAAGGTTAACATTATTAGTTATTTGAGTTAATAACAAGTTCATAAAATATGATAAAAGAGTACCTACTAATGCTAAGTATTGTCCTAATATTGTTATTTACAGATTAGTCTATTTCAACAAGGTCTTGTGTTAATCGACGCTTAAGTCTTGTATGTATATTTTTTCTTCCTAATTGATGCACTTGAGTACTCGGACACATTTCCAAGTTTTTATAGAATTTAACGCAGACCTTTTTAATAAACTGTTCGATTGTTAATTGGTTAAGTTCGTAGTGGATTTGAGTGTTTCTCACGAACCAGTCGGCACTTGTTATCATTCGCAGCACTTTATTTTGAAAAACTTGTATTTTTCGTATATGTGTTTGTGATGCGGCACTCCACACTGGGCAGGCGTAAGTGAGTATAGGTCGTAAGATGGAGTTATAAATAAGCAAACCGCACTCTATTTTTAATGAGCTTCTGCGATTTAATATAGGGTATAACATACCTAAGCGAACATATGCTTCATTTAGCTTTCGATTTATGTGATAGCCCCATAGAAGTTTTTGGTCGAGATATACACCTAAATATTTAATACCCTCTTCTAATGGATTCCATCTTATCTCTTGATTATATATAGTGAGCAGAGCTGGTTTGCTATATCGCTTGAGTGTGAAGATCTTCGCCTCCGTTTTTGTTGGATTTATTGTTATACACCATTTCTCAAACCATTTCATTAGCTCATTGATACCATTTTGAAGCACTGCAGTAGCACTTTGCAAATTGTCATGCTGTGTTATGAGTGCGGTGTCATCCGCGAACATGGCGAGTTGTATGCCCTCAGGTTCTTCAATGTCATGCGTAAAAATATTAAATAGTATCGGGCCTAGAACGGATCCTTGTGGAACACCCGCGCCAATACTTTTCCAATGTGAGAGTGTTGAATTGATGCGTATAGCAGATTTTCTATTCTTAAGGAAAGATACAACAATCTTGAACAAATACATTGGTAATCTTATTTGCAACAGTTTCAGTATTAGTCCATTGATCCACACGGTGTCGAAAGCCTTTGCTACGTCTAAGAATAGGATTGTTGTAAACTTTATTTTCGTAACCCTCCTCAATGGTTTGTGTGATTCGCAGGAGTTGATGAGTCGGCGAATGTTGGTTTCTAAACCCATACTGAATCGCAGGTAATATTCTGTTTGTTGTCAAGAATTCGCTTAGGCGTGCTTGTATTGATTTCTCTAGAAGCTTAGACAACGTCGGCAATAGGCTAATTGGCCTATAACTATCCGTGAGGTGGGCATCTTTTTTAGGCTTTTTAAAGAGAAGTATATGGGATTTTTTCCATTCCTCTGGAAAATAGCCTATGTGCATACATGCATTGAAAACGATTGTTAGATAAACAAGACACTTCCTTGATAAGTTTTTTAATATGCTGTTTGTGATCATATCATGACCTGGGGCCTTCTTGGTGGAGAGTTTGTTTATGTAACATTCCAATTCTGAAGGCGACACTGGATTTTCACAGTTACTATTTTCGTAATTTATATTTTTAACTATCTCGTTCGTTTGGCTAACAAACTCCCGATTACCTGTATTTGTTTTGGTAGTAAAGGTGTTTTCCAGTTTTTCAGCAAATACTTGGCACTTTTCTTGATCAGTTTCATAAGTTTCTCCATTCGTTCTTATAAAAGGCATTGTTTGTGGTTTATTTAGGATTTTCCTGGTGGCCTTCCACATTGTACCATCATTAGCTTGGAGTTCTTGCAGATATGTTTGATACTTATCGATTCTGTATTGATCCATATCTCTTCGTAATTGGTGTGTGAGTTTGTTGAGTAGTGTTTTGACTAGTGGGTTACGCGTGCTTTGCCAAAGTCTCCGCACTTTATTTTTCTCTTTAATTTGATGGAGAAGGTTGCGTGGTACATGCTCAGGAATTGAGTTACGTTGATTGACAATGTGGGTTGTTGAACTTTCAATTGAATTTTTAATTGCCATAGTGAAGTCATCTATAGATTTATCTATACTGGAATTAGATTCTAGGTTTGTAGGGCACTTAATTTTGTTGTCAATGACATTTCGAAAATCTTCCCAGTTGACTGGTCCCTTAATCAGTTTAGCGATTTTATTGATTACTTTGACATTTTGATCGAAAGTGATGAGTATCGGCAGGTGATCGGATGTAAGCTCGGGGACAACCACTTGATTGATAGGTCTGGTAAAGTTCTTGCAAAGTAAAATGTCCAAAATGTCAGGTTGGTGGTCGGTTCGAAAAGGCACATAGGTTGGTTCAGGTGTTGCTAAGATATGAAAGCCATTTTCTGCAGCGTATTTTAGTAGCATTGCGCCATTTTGGTTTCCTGCGCGGCAACCCCATATAGTATTTTTGCTGTTTAGATCTCCGGCTATTATAACAGCTTCTTTAGTTGTGAACATTTTTCTCAAATCCTGTTGATCAAGCTTTTTATTAGGTTGTTTATATACACATATGAGATTGATGTTGGTATCATCTTCGAGTTTTATTTTAACTCCTACAACTTCTAGACTTAGTAAGTTTGGTAACAGCAGTGGTACAGCATTTATATTCTTTTTACTGGGTATGGCGACACCGCCAGATGCTTTATCGGCTTCTCTGTCATTTCGGTATATATTGTATCCGGGAATTGTAAATGGTGAGTTTTTAATCAAATGTGTTTCGCTTATACATGCGATATCGACTTGATAACGGGCCAAAAATTCAATTAGCATCGATCTTTCTTGTTTTACACCATTTGAATTAAAGTTGGTTATTGTTAAGTTAGAAATTATTCTCTGTTTATTTGGTAACATCAGCAAATAGATTCGGAATTAACGAAGCAATAAATGATTTTATATATGGAGTGATAATTTTTATTATTTCATTGATAATTTTATTTAATGGATTACTGTTATCTGTATTGGCTGTAGAGTTATCCGTGTCAGTTCCTTGAGTGATAGTTGTTGGGAGTTTAGGCCACGCTTTTGTTGATTGGAAGTCTTCTTTTGCGTCTAATTTTTGCTGCACTTGAGGTCTAATGTTGTGGATCAAAGGTCGTGTCTTTTGTTTTTCTATTATTTTAGCTAGATACGGACAGCCTCTGTAATTTGCTGAATGATTGTTACCACAATTTACGCATTGTGCTTCTTCACCTGACTTTTTTGAACAATCGCCAGTTAAATGGTCTCCAGTGCATTTAACGCATCTTGGGTCTAATTTGCAGTAATTGCGCGTATGACCATAGCGCTGGCAGCGATAGCATTGTGGTATTGTTTTGGATTTGTGTCTTGGTTCAACTTCCACAATACAATAGCAGATTTTCGTTATTTTAAAAATGTTCAGTGAATTTCCGCCCTTAGGTAACTGAACTATAACCAGTGGCATTGGTTTTTTCTTGTTGAGCATTCGAGTAACCTTTGTCGCTGGAATGTTGTACTCTTTTAGTTCTTTAAGTATTTCTTCTTCCGTTATCGATTGCGGTAGATTTCGTATAATTACTTCAAGCGATGCACTATCTGGATCTTTATATGTATGATATTTAACATGGTGATTTTCGTAAAACTTTCTAAGTTTTCGATAGTCTTCAATGCTAGTAACATTAATTCTCAAGAATTCCCCTTTGTAATTGGTTGAAAAGTCCTGGTTAGTAGTGTTTTCTTTAATCTCCTGAATTACTCTTTGAAAATTATTCGCATTGTGCAGGTATATGGGAGGAATTTTTGTTTTGACTTGCACTGTCTCAGTAGGCGTGCTATTCTTGTCTTGAGAACAAGGTGTTGTAATATTCGTACTTTCGGGCAAATAGTAACGGTTTCGTTTTATTAAATTCACGTTGTCCAAGAGATATTTTTTGGCGAGATTATCTCCTTCGGGCGAGCCTAGGTCGCGTTTACTGGTGTGATTCTCACGCGAATTTTGTGATAGTTCACCATGGTGTTTGATTAATATGTGAGGTTCAAGGGGATTGCTTTTGTCAATTTCTATGATGTCATCAGCTTGTTCAGTGTTCATGTTTAGATCATTGTTATTTATTGTTGTTTTGATAGGGTACTTAAATGTCCTGGTATTAGTAGATATTTTATTCCGGTGCAGGTCATGCGACAATGACCGTAAGTAAGAAATGTTTGTACTTACAGGATAATCACTTGGCGCTGCGCGCACGCCGCGCGATAGGATTTATCGCCGTTATCACTACCGTGCGAGTTCGTGTTATTGCCACAGTATAAATATAAATGGGTTTATTAATTAACAAATGCAATGTTCTGCTTAACGAGAAATTACACACTGAATAATCAACCTTACTCAGTCGCGTCTCGATGAGAACTAAATAATGTTGTAAAAAGAACAGCGTTACCAAAACTATTTTTGCCAGTTAGGTAGGTGTATACATAACGCATGTAGGTAGTTTTTTGGGGTAGTTGCAGAGCAACAAAGTTCATCCCTGATAGAAGTGGCACAACATCTTACTGCAGATTTTTCAACCAGTATGCCAGGTGAGTTAAGGTTATTTTTTTAAGTAGCTGAATGTGGCATGCTATTTTTTCCTAGCAGTTATGCCCCAGATCGAACGAGAATATTCACATAGCATCCCGCAGGGTGAAATTCTTGAGCCCCAGCTAGGGGCAAGGCCTACGGCAGTACTTCGATTAGAGCATCCTGGGGAAACTATGGAGTTTGCTTGTATTACACCAGGTGCAGTATTGAACACTGAGGCAGAGAGTATAACACCTCGTCCTCAAACACCAATATTACAAACAGGTAAATTTGCAACAGTTTGAGACAAAATACAGCTTACCTCAAAATGTTGGGAAACTCTTGACCTTAGTTTACCTACGATAAAATATGCTGCTTTAAGGCAGCTTATCTAGTACGAGGATGTGCTGAAAAGTTCCAGGCTTTAAATAGAAAGAAACGTGCTAGCGAAATATGAAACATTTTATTCAACGTACTCCCCCCTCAAGCTAACACATTTAGCACAACGCTTCTCCAGTTTTCTTAACCCCTCCAAATAGAAGTGGGACGGTTGTCCCTCCAAAAACTCCTCCGTAGCTGCGATGACTTCCTCATTGGAGCCAAACTTGTTATGCCTAAATTTATATATTTATACCTATTATTTGTGCACCAAATTATGTAATTATTTTTGTAGTTGTTAAGTGTCCTATAAATGGAGATTTTTTTGTTGGACAATAAATCAACTATTATATTATGTCGTTTTTTTTCTTTTGTTGACTGTTAGCCCAAGAATAGCGTCGAGTAATTATACCTTGGTCACAAATTGTTAATATCAGTACCCAAGGAAGTGAAAACCAAAGCTGCCATGTGAAAACGATCTTGATAAACCAGCATGGACCAATACGATGATTTATGGATTTCTATGATTATCACTGATTGTCTCATGCTAGGTTATCAAATATCAAATTTCAATAAACAGTATAGTAAAATATTACCAGAAATGTATTTTCAATTTCCCGCCAAAATGAACTTCCCGGCCACTAGAGGCGCTGACATTCAGTTCTCTTTCTGTCTTAGGGACATTTCATTCATGCTATGCGCACTGCTATAAAACTAAATGTTTTATTTAGTTTAGTTGCCGCACATCTCAGCAGATGACGCTTCTAAGAAAATTAGATTAGAGATCCTGTATATAGTTAGTATATACAGGGACTCTAAATTAGATTAAGGTCACTAAATCACGTTAGCTACGCTAACACAGGTAGGGAAACACCATTTGACAAGTTTAAAAAACGAGTTTGTCAGTGTCAAATTTACCATAGGCGCTACTAGTAAGGTCATAAATAATTTTTCTTATTAGTAATATATCCTTCGAATGCGATGCCACAATCCTTTCTCTAGGTTGTAAGTTATGCAGATGATCGTTTTTAACCGCAATTTAAAATGTTTTTCGTCTACTGACCCTGAAACTTGATGATCTGAAGAAATATCAAAGGTATTTTTTTACGATTACAGGTTTTTTTCCTAAATTATGCCCTGAAGAGATGATTGTGATCTCGGATTCCCTAGTTCTCCCGACGAAATTTGTCAAAACGTATATATATATAGCGTTATGGTTTGTATTTGCTACGTTAAAGGTTGCCTGAACAACAGCATAAAAGGGTATACGCTGTTTCAAGTTCCTGAAGGTAATTTAAACTGCAATATTTAGCAATACTCTTTAATGAATTACTTATTGCAAATTAAGGACCAAGAAATAGCATGAAACGGCAGGAGTGGTTGAAAGAAATAAATAGACCACTAGACGACATGCATCATTTACGTGTACGTGAGGTGCCGAATTATTGGAATGCAGCGAGCGGTACAAAATATTTGCTGAAGCTTTATATTTGTGATAATTATTTCTAAAAAACTAAAGAGATAAAAGTTAATAAAAACCTTCAGCAACTTATACTCTTATTTTATTGTAACAATTATTGTTAAAAATGCTTTTTATTTTAATTTATTAATTATTTAGGCTATGTTAATATGATTGAAATTGTTTATATGCTTGGTAATAAATTATTTAATAGTCGTCAAGAAGTATATAAATAATTTCAATCATATTAGCAATACCGTAAATAAAATACTAATTTATTTTCTGGGTTTAAATTTCCCGCGTTCCCATTTAGTTGCCGCACATCTCGGCAGACGGCGCAAAACGATGACAACTTTTATTGAGAAGTTTCCATTCTATCTGATTATATTTCCTATGATTGTAACCACCTTATTGCTATGTTACGGGGTTACTATGTGAAATATCTACCATTTTGTCCCTGGATCTTTTCGCTGACGTCATGTGGCTATGAAGGAAATATGAAAATGATTTACACCCTTTTGAATTATAATTCAGAAAGTGTAACTTATAATTCAGACTTATAAGTTGTAATTCAGAAAGCGCGAATTGTAATTCAGATTAGTAAATTGTAATGCAGAAATTGTAACTTGTAATTCAGTTTCAGATTAGTAAATTGTTCAAAATTCGTTAAAAACCCCTAACCACACAAATGTTTAACAACCGCTAAATACGTATTTCGACAGCTACGCTGTCATCGTCAATGTAACTGGTGATTTGGTGAAGAGCATATCTTCGACCAACTTTGTCGTGTTAATTTGTCTCCAAGGCTACCGACGATAACAGCTTAGCTGTCAAAATATGTATTTAGCAGTTATGAAATATTTGTGTGGTTAGGGATTTTTAACGAATTGTATCAGATTCAAAACACATGCTCCTGCAATGTTTTATTTAGTAAATTGTAATTCAGAAAGTGTAATTTGTAATTCAGATTAGTAAATTGTAATTCAGAAAGTGTGGCTGGTAATTCAGAAGGTGTAAATTGTAATTCAGTAAGTGTTCAAACTTATGTTTGACCATGGATTAACAAAAAGGTGTGAAACTAACTGGAATCATGTAAACACAAAAGTGCGTGTAATTAATATACAGAAACTAGTTCAACGTGTGCTAGATAAGGTGTTTGTAAACAAGACTTGGCAACTAAGCAAATCGAAGGCTTGCACAAATTCAACTAGCGTCACGGAAACAGTAAGCATTATTGATATTCAGGACTGCATCAACCAAGGTAGGAGCTTTATGAAGAATCACTATTTAGGTACATACATACAGTAGTGTGTAAAGTTTGTAATTTAAAATCTATTTTTACAAAAGCGTCGGATGTAAAAGGATTTTAATAACAGCATATGACAATGACGTGAATTCCATGATTGGCAATTTTAAAGTCAATTTATTTTCAATTAAAAGATGACAAAAGTCAAAATAGACCTGTCTGAAGACTTTTTTACAAATCAACAGTGCAATAAATATTAAATGTGCTACAAACTTACACGCATCCAGTATATATGTATGCACCATTGCTTGCATAGAAAAGTGGGACAGCTAGTTTTAGGTTAGTTATACAACGTATGAATAATATGTTGGTGACACTATAAGTCTATGTTTAAATCGAGTGTATCAGTTTGTAGCATAACTGACGCAAAACCTAACCTGCTAACCTCGAATTTGACATAGACTTACAGTGCCACCAACATATTATTCATACGTACTAGCTGTCCCACTTTTCTATGCATGCAATGGTAGGTACATAGTAATTCTACGTAAAAATAGTCTCTTTGTTTCTGAATTACAATTGACGATTTCTGAATTACAAATGATGTTACTGAATATCAATTAACGCTCTCTAAATTACAATTCACTAATCTAAATTGCATCTGACGTTTTCTGAATTACATTTTATTAATTTGAATTACATGCTGCACTTTCTGAAATACTTCTTACACTTTCTGAGTTCCACATGAAAAAGGTGTAGAATGTTGTGATCTATTATAGCATATAAAAACAGATACAAACACAATTTTCACACTCAAGTGGCGTTAGGGAAAGCTTCGTGGGAGGAACTTTATTAACAAGAAACAGCACTAAAGTGCCATATTTACTGCCAAAACAGTCAATGTCGGTAAAATCAAATGATTGCCGTCAATCAGCAAAAAAGTAGATTTCAATGTTTGTGTTTGAGAAATTAAAAATAAAACAGGGTATTAACAATAAAACTGCACTTAGTAATATATTTTTTTAATTACTTAAAATATAGTAATTACTGCTGAATATTTGTGATTATTGTTGTTGTTTGTAAAATGTTCTTTATTCAACACCTCCTAGTTACAAGGCTATTAGTAGTACCTATTTCAATTGTAATACAGAAAGTGTAACCTGCAATTCATATTAATAACTTGTAATTCAGAAACCGTAAATTGTAATTCAAATTAGTGACCTGTAATTCAGAAAGCGTTAAACGTAATTCAAATTACTAAATTAGCATTCACAACGTGTAACTTGTAATTTCGATTAATAATTTATAATTCAGAAAGCGTTAATTGATATTCAGACAGCATCAGTTGTAATTCAGAAACCAAGGGACGATCCGCCAGTGAGGTAAAACCCATAACCCACTAGTGAGATAAAAACCATGTCACTCACTATTGCAGTGTTGATAGCACTGTCAAGCTATGTCCAATTCAAGGTTTGCAGGTTAAGTTTTGCGTCAGTCTGTGTCAAATAACAAACAAAACCTAACCTACTAACCTCTAGTTTGGCATAGATGACTATACGCTTCAGTACTGCCAAACGTATAACACAAATCAAACGATTCTTATTATACACATTTATTTTTTTGAAATCGTCATTAAAATACGAGAAATCGGCAGTGAAGTAATTCATTGTTTTACGACTTTTTGTAGGTTGGTTAAAATGTTACAATTTCACGATTTCTCGATTTAATAAAAACATAGTGTACTCCTCGGCACTGAAGTTTGTTTTTACCCCTCATGTGGTTGATTTAACTTGGCCCTACGGGCCTCGGCAACTAAATCCACATTCGTGATAAAAATCTAAACTTCAGTGCCTTGGTATACAAATTGCTATTAATCTCTCGGTACTTCCCAATTTGTCACTATGACTTTTCACGCTGTCGATACAATAGTATATTGTATATTGCCTTCGAATGACTTCTTTGACTCGGCTATCGCCTCGTCAAAAGAAGTAACATTCTCACGTTCTAAAATCACTAATTTCGCACTCTTAATACAAAAAAGTACTTCTAATCCTAGGAATTAAAAGTGTTGCATATCAAAATACACTTTTTGTGCTAGTAAGCAAAACGTCCACTTCTATGACAGATTTTGGTATTAAAAGTAATGACTTTTAAGACGGTTAGGCAAAAATTGTTTTTTTGACATTTATTGAGTTGTTGGATAAAATGGTGTATGACACGCGTGTGTTATTACAAATCATTCACTCGGTTGTCATCATAACGAACGTGTTTGCAATGAAAAGAATGCATAGTTTTCAATTACCCGGTGGGTTAAATATGTCATTTTAAGCTAAAACTGCTGACGATACCTGTCTGTTGTCACAATATAATTCCCATGTATTAAATTGCAAAAATGAGCTTTTTTGTGTTCGTGGGAAAAACAGCGTACATAAATCGCTGGAAAATGTATCGTACTGTCGTGTTTTATATACTCGCACGATACATGTCACTTTCACGACTTGTATAATATACGTACTATTAATGGTATGAAAATATGTTACATTTATTTTTAAAAGAAGTTTTAATAATCATATTTATTTAATTTCAATGGCCAAGAACCTTAGTTTATTTCACGTTTCAACGGAAGATAAATAGACGTTTGTTTATAATTACCTGATTAACGATTCTAGCACAAGAATGTATTTTAAACTTCAATTACGGAAAGATTGCTAATTACCGTAAAAAAAACTCCATACTTTTTGTTCACCTTAATGTACAACTTAGACATTTCTCTCTATTGAAGAAGTTGGGTGAACGTTTAAAATATTAGTAAGTGTTACGACATTCAGCGTAATTTGTTACCTTATGTAAAGCTAAGAGTTTATTCCATACATCTCTACTTAATCGTTTACTTGATTTTAATTGCTGACCTTCAATTTAAGATAAGGTTACCAAATTATAAAAGTTGCGTGCTTATTATGAAGGTATTTTGCTATATTTTCCAGAGTGCTGAAATGACCAAGGAAACGCAACACATCATAACGGCACAACTTCCACAATAACTCAGTAACGAGCTAACCAACCGGCAAATACAACAAGAAGCTACTGAAACTCACTCGAAAAGCTCGTTAATAAAGGTTCTGCTGCAAGTCGACCAAACATTGGTGTGGAGATGAACATAGGGCGACAAACATAATAGGATTCGTCTTGGGCTTGCGGTTTGCAGCCGGAGTCATCCTCTTTGTCGTGCGAGCATCCCATACTGAAAGTATTTCGAGAATATTAAAATCCGCATTGCAATCGATTAAATTCGCACTTACATATGCCCCATCTCGTGTGCCACCACAATTCCCAAGATTAATCCTCCGTCTTCGTTGATGGCGCAGGGCTTGTCACCAGTACACGCCGCCGCAACGTAAGCTAACCCCATAAGACCACAATTCGTCATGTTGTCAGCGCATATGTCGTATCTAAATTAAGTTATACAAAGTCTAGAATAAATAAATCACTGCCTGCTCTCTTGCCTATCTTGGATTTTTAATTTAATTTGCAAATGCGAAATTGCTGTTTTTATGTGACCTGTAGGTATATTATTCGTACTACAAGGAGTGCAGCTTTTTAATAATAAAATTTCCACTGCAGTAGTTGTTTAAATTGCAAATCAAATCTAGTATTGTAAAAATTGGCAAGTTTATAATAACAACAAAATATGCTAACAGCATTTTAAAGAAAATTATTTTGTTGCTATAAAAATGAATTTTACAAACAACTTAAAGAGCAATATCTAACCTTTGGAGTAAAACTACGACAAAAATCATATTTACTAAACAAAATCCACATAAAATAGTTATTATTTTCAAACGTCATATAAGCGACAACTTATGTGATTTGACAAGGTAAATACGATACTTTTACGTTGGCGGAGTAAAAGTACTTCAAAACTTGTTAGCTTTCGAATATTTTTGATGTTGTCAGAAACTGATATAGGTAGACGTCAATTCTAAATAATCGCGATTTTTGAAATATATTGCTACGACTTCACCTATCGCGCCATTAATCTGTACTGATTCGGGTTCTTACTTCTTATAACCTATTATTATATGTTTATGAATATATGTTTTTATCAATTTAAATTGGCCTGTTTATTATATGAATGTTAATAAATATTCTTTGTGCTAGCTCCTGAAAATCAGGGGTGGATACCTTGATTTAGATTGCTTATTCTGAAATCTTTCTTTTCCTTTCCTCATCATCCTCCTTTGTTTCCTCTGCCTTTTTCTCAATTGACTGTTGTAAATTTTCTTAACATAATTTCCAGTAACTGATCCAAACGCCCATCTGTCTTCGTTTCTTCTACGTGTACTCTTACCTGATCTCCTTATACATCTTCTTCATGCTGTTCTTTTTCCATTTCTACCTCAGCATTACTCGCTACTACTTCCATTTCTTCCTGTTGCTCTTATTTTTCCTCTTCTGTTTTTTTTATTTGCACATATAATCTCATAAGAGCATTAATTCTTTCCGGAAAAATAATTTCTAGATATGAAATAATGCTCGAATGCAGATTCGGTAAGAAAATCGTAACGGCACAAACCTTCACAGTTAGGCAGGTCTAACTACAAAAAAATTTCAGTAATAATAGGACGAGAGGTCAAAATATTGCCGACAATAATTTTTGCGATTCAGATACGAGTTTCTGCGGCGACGAAATAACGACGAGTGCTTGCACGAGTCGTTATTTTCTAAAGCAACAGAAACGAGACAATCTGAAGAGCAAAAATTGTCTGCAATATTTCGACCTAGAGTCCTATTCGTCTTGACAATTTAACTTTTCATTGAAAAATAGTTACAGAAAAAATTGTCGCTGAAATAAAGCTCCTCGAAATATTGTCACTACAATAATTGTTACAGAAAAAATTGTCGCTGAAATAAAGCTCCTCGAATTATTGTCGCTGAAATAAAGCTCTTCGAATTATTGTCACTAAAATAATGGTTCGATTGGTAGTTTATTTTTAAATTGAAGAATGCCATTGGTTGACAATGACACCAGTTAAATTGTCAAGAAATGTTGTTGCTGTCTTGGTTACGGCTCGTGAACTAACATTTCTATTGATCATTAAGGAGTGTCGTACGATTTTCCGTGTAATTCTTTTATCAACCATTTTATTTAATTTTTAACTCAATACGTATTTATTGTTATTATTACGGTTTTTATCAAAATCTGAATCTATTTAGTTTGTCATACAATTATTGACAATTAACCTGATTGCACCTTTATTTAATTATTAATACTTGTCTTGTATAATTGTATTTTTAAATTGAAGTATCAAATTCCTTAATCTCCAAACATATTAATTTTAAAATAGGGTTTATTTTATACTTTTATATTACACCAAAATAATTGCAACCACATTTTTTCAAATTTGTTATCTTAATAATCAAACAAAAAGTCCTTAACTTTTAACACTCTATATCCTTATTTTTTATTTCTACCTACTATTTATAATCTCACTCCGAGGTAAAATTAGAAATGAGGACATTAGACGAAAAACAAGAATCTCTGATGTAGTCGAGGAAATTGCTAAAATGAAGTGGCGGTGGGCTGGTCATGTGGCCAGGCAGAACAAAAACAGATGGGTATATAAAATTACAGAACGGCGGCAAAGACAAACAAAAAGAAGCGTGGGACGCCCTCAAAAAAGGTGGGTAGACGATATTAGAAGTGTGGCAAGGTAAACGGTGGATGAACATTGCACAATGCAGGGAAAGATGGAAGAAAGTGGAAGAGACCTACGTTCACGAGTGGACTGATAATGGATGAAAAAGAAGAAGATTTATAATATTTATTTCGATTAAGTATTTGCCATTACCTTCAAACCTTATTTTTTTAAATATTACATTATATTTGAATCCATCTGTTTTTCAATTAGCCATATTTTATTCAATTGTAAATTCTATTTTCTTTTCTAATTGCATACTAATTATTCATATTCCCAATTCATATTTAAATTGATCCTGATTATATTTAACTATTGTGATCCCTTAATCATATTTTAAAATTAATTTTTATACCCCTGTTTCTATCCTTACAATATACTTATTTATGTTAGTTCGGACGTTTGAAAATAAAATAGCATATGCTATTCGGAGTAATTGACTTCGTGTGTCTCGCCGGGACTTGTCTAACCAGCTTACGCTCGTCAATCAAACTCGTCCGGTCTCGCCACACAAAGTATCACTTTTACGCCTAATAACATAATATTCTTGAAAATTTTAAGGAAATAGTCAAAGTGACATTTTCACTTACAATTTATTTTTAACTTTTAAGTAAATATGAACCTTAGTAGTAATATTAGAAAGAAAATCGTACGACACTCATTAATGACCAATAGAAAAATTAGTTCACGAGCAGTAACCAAGACAACAACAAAATTTCTTGGAAATTTTTTGTAGGTAGATATTACTTCTTTTTAGGGTTTGTGTCGTTACGATTTTCTTACCGAATCTGCATTCGAGCATTAATTCATATCCGGAAATTATTTTTCGTGCATTCCAACAACGTTCTAATTTGCCCTCGCGTCCCGCTCAGGCAAATTAATACGACGTTGTTGGAATGCACTCAAAAAATTTCCGGAAAGAATTAATGCTCTTATGAGATTATATGTGAGAATTGCCCTACTAGAAGCAGAAAAATATCCTGTAGTAAAATACTACTTAGTTTTTCTAATTTAAATATATTTTTTGCACGATAGAACGATTTTACTTAGTTACCGCGTTTATTGTCAAATCAGTAAGTTATTCCTACCGTTCTAGAACAGTAAGTAAAAATTCCAGGTTATCAGGTTAGGTTTTGCGTCAGTTTTGGCACAGACTGACGCAAAATCTAACCTGCTAACCTCGAATTTGACACAGACTTACAGTGCACCCAACATATTATTCTGTGGTATAATGTCATATTTTACTGACGTTTGAAGCAAAATACATTTTTTCTATAGCACATGTTAAAGTGTGCTTTTATCAACTCAAAACAAAAGGTCAAGTTTTACTTTAACAGCAAGGGTAGATAAAGTAGCACTTTAACATCAAGGATAGATAAAGTAATTTAATTTTCTAACTTTTGTTTAAATTAAATATGACAGTTTCGTATTATCGTAGCAACCCAATCTAGCTACTGACATTTTGAAATGTGATTGACTGTCATTATTTTCTATTGAAATTGTTAAAGTTCTTGCTATAGAAAAAAATATTGTATTATACACGACGATAAAGTTATTTCTATCCACTCTTGAATCATTAACGTCTCGACTTCGTCTCGACGTTAAACGATTCACTCGTGGATAAAATTTAACTTTATCGTCTTGTATAATAAATTACTATTCTATCGTGCAAAAAACGTCATAAGCATTACAAACGTTAAGGGCCGATCTCAGTCGTTGCTTCGCTCCTCCTCCAAACAATTGTCTTCGATAGGTAAAATGTCCTTACCGTTCTTAATACTTAATATACTATTGACACGTACAATCATAACATATGACTTTTATTAGTAACGTTTGTTTCGCTAGGTTTGAAGTGCATTCCAGAAAAGAAATTGAATTTGAGAGTACACCAAGGTGTTTTTTATCATTTTTAACATTGACAGTTGCGTTAGTTTAGTGATCAGGATTTTCAAAAACTATTACCTACGTTTGGAGTTGGCTATGGCTTCAGAAAACAAGAAACACAGTATGTGTTTACTTATTACTTACACATGAACAAAAAACACAGCAAAGTAAATTGCTTAAAAGTTCATTACAACAGATAATTAACATACCCACTACCGGATTCAATACATTTTAAAACTCTATTCCTGACTCCATTGGCTGTATTTTCTAAAAACTGAAGCATATTATTTATTTCTTCAAACTTTTCAATAATTCGTCTTCTTAATTCTTCCAAATTAAAATAAAGGTTCTAAATATTAATTTTTTTATGAAAGGCCATAAACAGAAATCGCACGGTGTCAAGCTACAATAGATCTTGAGGGCCAAGGCGCTTCCAGGTTTTTAATAATATGTCTATTATCAGAGAACTGTCTTGTCAACTATACAATGTAGTCTCGCTCCATCTTGCTAGAACTAGCTCTCACGCAATTTGTCATCGTGGAGTTCGTCGAAAAATGGTTGTAAAGTTTACTCTCTATATCTTTCTGTATTAATGTTCCCATTTAAAAAAAATTATCCAATGAAACGTCTTGCACTAATAGCTGCCCAGACACCAACCTTTTCAACATGCAGAGGTGCTTCAACAAACTCATGAGGATTCTCAGCAGATCATCTTCGTCAGTAAAAAATGTTTTCCTAAGTTCATCTTCATTGTTGTTAAGCACACGTAAAAACCATTGACAGAAAGGTAGCCGGTGAGGAATATACTCGTTATTTGGTAATAGTGTATGAACCGCTGTTAAACGATCGGGGTATACGTGGACATTTGTGCATAAAATTCCCCACAGAAAGATTAACTTGTTGCGACAAGTGACGAACAGAAGTGTGGGGCTCATTGTGCATTATCTTAAGTCACTTCTGCAATAGCTTCACCTATACGCTTTTTTGGTCGTCCACCATCTTTTGTTACAACAGTATCACTCTCACTAAACCTCGCTACACATATGTTAAAAGTTTCTACAAATTGTTGATGCACAGAAACCGATACTTATTATGAAAGTAACTTTCTATTTGGAACATTTTTGTTCTAAAGAAAAAAACAATTTTGTAATGTGCACTGGCCAACAGATCTATACCTAAACGGAATCATTTTTGGTAATATAATTTTTAATAAATACAAACATTACTCATACAGAAGAGAGAACAAACTTTATTATAACCTTAAAATGTCAAATAAAGTGACGAAAAGATCAGCTGGTTGTATGGCTAGTAAATCCCCATACGGCTGCGTAATCAGCACCAACTCCAAACGTGGGAGTTTGTGAACACCCGTTAGTTACACACAGTGTTATTAAAATATCTGAACCGACTTCAGGATTTTTGTAGCCTTTAAAAGGTAGTATATTTTATACTATCTTTATTTCAATTTTAATATTTTTAAACATGATTTCTTCATTTCAGGCATAGTATTTATACAAGTCATTACAACTATAATATGTATTCACGATAAACGTAATGTGTACAGAATTAAAATTTCTTGTTAAACATTTCTGGTTTATATTTAATACAGGCATACTCAGAAAGCCAATAGCCTACAGGTAAAGCACGTGCACTTCTATACGATAGTTCTGAGTTCGAACCCCATGCAGGTAGTTGACTACCCCTACATAAATTATATATTTTACGAGTTAGCAGTTTTGCATATACAATAGATATCAAGGAGAACGTATCTCCCAAACTCTTTTCCAAATCCCTATCTTTACACTTGTCTTCTGCCAGATTTCTTGGTTCCATGGATTCACGTACGTCCTCAATTCAAGTATTTACATGACCATCTCTCCTCTTCCATTGAACATACCCATACCATTAAACTTATCTTTTCTATATTGTCCATAGTCTGCACCTGACACTTGAAGAGTAAAGACTGCTCAGATAAGTTATCAAGTGAAATGTGATCAGTGGAAGGCCAGCAGGCCAAGTGTTAAAGTAATACGTGATTCTAAAAATTAAATTAAACATTAGGACTTAAACCAATAAATTACTAAATCTGCCCAGTTTTGATAACTAGTTTTTTAACAGATAGTACTGCAAAAACAAAACTGGTAAGAAGCAAAAATATAATAAAATATGTTTCCTTCGGGGAACTTAGTTGGTTTTGATGCCAATGGACTGCCAATACATCAACAACAGGATTACATACAAGGTGTCCAAAACTTAATAACCAATTCTCACAAAATTATGCACCTGCATCACAACCCATTCTAACCCTGTACTACACAGCGCCAAATACTCAAGTGTCACAAATACAAATGCTCCCTAGCCAATCAATGCAAACACCTCTATATACAAAATACCCCCACTTTTTGATGCCAAATCAAGAACAGTACAAGCAAACAAAATCAGCAACAAGACGAAATAAATACAATTACAACCGATGAAGAGCCCGAGGATATAAATAAACATAACCCGTGGCAAAAACTAACAAGAAGTGTTAAAAGAAAGAAACTCTCCCCCACTGAAGCTATCAACACAAGCAACAAGTAAGGTGTACTGATAAATAGTGAACCAAAAAACACTACAAACACAGGCAAAAGCGTAGAAAAAACTCCGAAACCCCCACCAATTCTTGTCTATGGAGTACAAGACTATCCACAAATGGGTGCTAAAATAAACGAAGTACTAACAGCTGATCACTATGTCACCAAAACCCTAGCAAACAACGTTTTCGAATAACCACCGATAGCCCAGATGATTACAGAACACTGGCTAGATTTATGAGAGAAAAAAACATTATACATCACACACATCAGCCCAAAGAGGAGAGAGCGCATAAAATAGTCATCACATATGTGCACCACAGCCTAGATCCTAAGAATATCAAAGAAGAATTGCAAGGAAAGGGTCACCAAGTCAGAAATATAATTAACATAAGAAATAGAAAAACGATAGAACCACTAAATATGTACTTTGTGGTCCTAGAGCCAGCAGTTAATAATAAGGACGTATGACAAATAAAAGGTTTGCAGAACAGAATTGTAGAAATCGAACCCCTCAGAAAAGAAAAGAAAATTATACAATGCACACGCTGTCAAATGTTTGGTCATACAAAAACATATTGCTACCGACCCTATACGTGCGTTAAATGTGGTGGATCGCACGATACTAAATCTTGCAAAAAAAGTAGAGAAACACTCAGCCATCAGCAATACAACTTACACCAATATCTCACCAGAAAAATCAACCAGCACTTCCAAACCGTTATTCTAGCGCCCAGGCAGTCCAAAACTTACGAAATGTCAGCTCAGAATTCAGCAAATTTCTCGAAGAATTCAAAGCCATGATAAACCAGATTATCCAACAAAATAGCGTGGTCCTAAACCTGCTAACCACGCTGATATCCAAACTAAAGTAATTGCCCAATCCCTAAGAATAGCACAATGGAATTCCAATGGTCTAGTACAACATAAAGACGAAATAAGAGTATTTCTTCAACCAAAATTACATTCCTCACACTTCCCTACTTTACTCCTTATTATACCAACCACCCAGATAATACTGCCCATACTGGCACTGCTATATTAATAAAATCCACTATCAAACATTACGAGCTACCTTAAGTATGAAAAAAATCGTCTTCAAGCTACATCAATCAAAGTGCAAACAATGCCATATGAACTAACAGTATCTGCAGTATACTGCACACCAAGGCACAACCTAAAAAACGACTTTCAAAACTTCTTTCAAACACTGGGACCGAAATTTATAGCAGGGGGAGATTACAATAGTAAACATACTGCAGGAAAGAAAATAATTACTCCTATTTATCTACTGGAACACCGACCTACTGGCCGAGCGATCCCCATAAACTCCCAGTGGGCTTCTTTGCGGCATAACAACAACGTACACAGACATAGTACCCAGTTATGATCTGTCCTCAGATGATACGCTGATTATTGCAACTATCAGCACTTCTATAATAAATGTCAATAAGCCTCTTCGTTTGCACAACACAAAAACTAAGTGGGAAATATTCAAAGGTGAAATAACTAATAAAGTACAACTCAAAACTAGCCTTAAAACGAAGTAGAAGAAACAACAAGCACATTTATCAAAGTTATGCAAGAAGCCGCCAAACTTGCTAGTACTCACCTAACGGCTCCACAACATTCAATCAACATTCCAATGGAAATTAAGAAGCTCATTGCAGAAAAAATACGAGCATAAGCGAAGTGGCAACGATCAGACATTCCTAGCGACAAAACAGCCTATAATTGAATTACCAATAATTTAAACACAAAGTTAAAAGAAATGAGGAACAACTCATTTACAATCTATGTTACAACGACCAACCGACACGACAATTCCATATGACTACTAATCAAATCTCTACATAAACCTAAAACAACATCCCCACCAATACGGCAAATAACACAAGTCAATGGACCAGAAGTAGTCAGGAAAAACAGACTTAGTTGCATATTACCTAACAACAGTATTTACCCACTTTAACGATGACCCACAACAAACTATACAACACACTCGAGACAACAATAACGATTCAATAACGCAACAGACAAATGTCAAATTAGCCAGTCCCAAAGAGATTCGGGATCAAATCTCAATACTAAACAATAGAAAATCACCATTTATAGATAAGATAACATCTAAAATACTGAAGTAATTACCAAAAAAGGTTTGGTAATGCTAACGTATATTTTTAACTCTATTATTAGGCTACAATACTGGCCTAACTGTCTGAAGATATCTGAAATAATCCTCATACCAAAACCTGGAAAGCCACTAACAGAAGTATCTTCGTATAGACCAATAAGCTTACTGTCCTCCTTATCGAAACTATTTGTGAGACTAATACTAAAACGTATCATTCCCATCATTAAAATAATTCTTGATCATCAATATGGGTTTAGCCATGGCCGCTCTACAATACAGCAGTGTCATAGAATAGCTCATGTCATCAATAAAGCCATAGAGAAAAGCAAGTACTGCCCTGCAGTTTTACTAAATGTGAGACATGCTTTCGATAAGGTGTGCCACGAAGGCCTACTCTACAAACTTAAACAATCACTACCAGAATCCTTTCATCACCTGCTAAAATCTTACTTAACGGATAGATTCTTTAGAGTAAAAATTAATGATACAGTTTCTCACCTCCAACCTATAAAATCTGGAGTCCCAGAAGGAAGTGTGCTGGGCCCACTCCTCTATTTAATGTATACTATCAACATCAGAGGTCACCACAACTGGTACATTTGCATAGTACATTTTCCGATGATACCATCATATTAGCTGTTCACAAAGACGCTGTAACAGCATCTGCAAACCTTCAGGACCATCTCTTGCACATAAAAAACTGGCTTAAAAGATGGAATATAAAAACCAATGAAAACAAGTCACAGCATATAACTTTTACAATTGAAAAAGAAACCTGCTCTCCAGTGATTATAAACAATGTAGTAATACCTACAACAAGAAGTACTAAATATCTAGGAATGCACCTCGATTTAAAGCTGAACTAGAGAGTACATGTACGCAAGAAAAGAAAACACATAGATCAAAAAATTAAAGAATTTTATTGGTTCATTGGCAGAAAATATAAAATGTCGCTAGAAAATAAGATACTAATCGATAAACCAATAATTCTTCCAATATGGACCTATAGCATCGAGCTGTGGGGCTGTGCTAGCAATACAAACATACATATAATTCAACGAGCCCAGTCAAAGATTCTCAGGGTCATAACTGATGCACCATGGTACATCTCCAATCACACGCTCCATCAAGATCTCCATATCCCAATAGTAGAAATAATTCAACAACGAAGCCAGAAACAACAACAGAACTTTGAAAACCACCACAATGCCATATTACAACCACTCGTGCAAGACAGACCCAACAAAAGACTCAAAATAAAATGGCCAGCAGACGTGACCTGAAGTGAAGACGAGGCCTTCCCATTGGGGATGATCCACCAGGCCCTTTGAGGGATATATATTCAATTGTTCCTCCATCCAGCATAGGGATGGGCGCGTGACGTGAAAAGAGTCGTGTCACGTCGTGTCACGGCGTGTCACGTCGTGAACGTGACTAATATTTGAAAATCGTGACGTGTACGTGAGTGAACGTGAGTGAAAATTTCCAAGGCGTGATTCACGTTTCACGTTAATTTCACGTTAAATATTTAGTAACGAATAAAAAACTGCAGGGTGCAGCAACTTTTAAATTCATTAAATCACAAATTGTGCCAAACAAGTTACATTATGTGGCTTTATTTTTGGACCCTAATTAGAAATCCTTAAAGTTCATACCTTCACATAAAAGAGAAGATTATAATGCAAATAAAACTATAGATGATAATGATGAAATACATAGCAAACGACTCAAAACTGGTACTTCAGCATCAGATTCTTATCTTTATACACTTAGAGATAGCTCTGACTATGACACATGTAATTAGGATGACGTCGAAACAAAACTAAATTAGTATGTTAAATTAAAATTCGGTTGACATTTTAGGATTTTGGAAAAACAGTGTAAATACGCCACTGTTAAACACACTTGAGATATTTTAAACATACCGGCAAGTTCAGCTACAAGCCAAAGAGTATTTTCTACAGCTGGGCGAATGTTAGAAGAGCGCAGAATTCGACGTACAGCTGAAAATGTTGATTACATATTACTTTTAAATCAACATTTTAATGTGTAGATGTGTAGATGAACTTATTATTCTAATAAAAGTAATGGTTTGTTTTTTATACTCGGCTAACGCTGAAACTGTTAATTACGTTTTATTATTAAACCAAAAATGTATTGTGTAGATGTGTAGATGATATTTTTAAAGCAATTTATTGTGTACTTGTGTAGATGAACTTATTCTAATAAAAGTAATGTTTTTTTGTATACTCGCTTTAACGCTGAAAATGTTGATCCTTGTACGTAAAAGTACTTTCTAACCAACGAATTAAAAGTGTTGCCTAGCAACATATACCTTCTGTACTCATACCAATAAGGGAAACGTCAATTCCAATGACAGCTTTTAGTATTAAAATCTGGTGTGATACACTTACACAACTTCCTTTTACAGTGATCTTATAATTAGTCAAAAATTTCATTTTTAATTTTTAACCATTTGTCAAAAATTTTCAAAAATTACAAATTCTACAAAAACGGTACAAAATAGAGCGTTAGTTGAAGAGACAAATTTTCTCTAGAATTTTAAGGTGAATTCAAAAATGTAATAATATACCGGGTGTTTTATTTAAAATAGGAGTTAATAAAAAAAATAGAAAAAAAACAAAAGAAACCCACTTTAGAAGTATTCAACTGGAAAATCACCTATCTCACATCAATACACATTAAAAATGTAAAAAAATGTAAAGTTTAAAAAAAATCGTTAGAGCCGTTTTTGAAAAAATCGAAAAAAACTAAAAAATCACAAGAGTAAACACCTACTTCCGGTTATGCGATTTTCTTCAAAAGCTTGCTGTCTCATATACATAGTACACAAAACTTATATATGAAGTTTCAACGCCATACCTCTTTCGTTTTTGAGATATTCTGTTCACAGACAGACAGACACACAGACAGACAGACACACACACAGACAGACAGACCAATAAAAAAAAATATGTTTTTTGGGTTCAGGGGACTCTAAAACGTGAAGATCTGTTGAAAACTCAATTTCGAATTTTTGGGGTGAATCCAATACTTCCTGTATTGTAAAAGGAAGTAAAAAGTAATGTCTTTGAAGACAGCTGCAAGAAATATATTTGCGAGAAATCAGTATTTATCCATTGTCGAAGTTAATGTAGTAAATTTTCATTGTTTTTTTTGTGTCAACTATTCTGATTGCAACATATCACGTAAATTATGTCAGGTGCAAAACATATTTTTAGTTCTCTTTAAGGTTTTTTCATTGGTTTTAAATTTGAACATTCTGTTCTATCTGAATTTAAATTTTGAAATAAAAGCTGCGTGTCACGTCGTGAGTGGCGTGTCACGCCGTGAACGTGAGTGAACGTGAGCGTGAACGTGCGTGAACGTGACTCTTTAAAGCAAGCGTGAAACGTGCGTGAACGTGACTGTTTAAAGCAAGCGTGAAACGTGCGTGACGTGAGCGAAAATTCACTCACGCGCCCATCTCTAATCCAGCACAATAGCTCATAGAATGTATTATTCTGATTGCTGTTAAATAAAAAAATATTGTCCATGATTGTTCCTTTCATAGTCATTATTCTTTGTATTTTTTGTTTTGTTATTTGTCATTTCCGTTGCTTCTATCAGCTCAGTGTTTCTTTTCATGATTTTTCACGCTTCAGTTCCATATTTTGCTATACTCTGTACAATCACGTCATATACTATTTTCGTTGTTTTGGTGCATATGGTCTTAAACCATACTATTTGATATAATTGTTTTTTCCACGACCGGGAGTAGAAGTTCGTTTCTATAGCATCAAAATTGTGACAGAAGTAGAACATTTGCTCCCTAGAGACTAAATAAGACAAAAATTTCCTTAGGGAGTTTTCATTATGACTGACACAACAATTATGACAAATTCGAGGTTATCAGGTTAAATTTTGCGTCAATTTTGACACAAACTGACGCAAAAACTAACCTGCTAACCTCGAATTTGACATAATTGTGAGCTCTTGTCATAATGACTTACAGTGCCACCAACTTTAAAATTTACCATAGGTTACTAATTTTAAAATAATTGTAACTAAAATGTCAATAAATGACGTTTAAAAAAACGGGTTTTTCGTTTTTAATCTTCGGGCAAAGTGAAAAAATAGTATATTCAACTCGGAGAAAATGCTATTTTGCTTCAGTGCAATTTCTCTCCCTTATTGTATAATCTACTATTATTGTTCGTGTCTGCGTCCTCTTTTTATAATTTATTCTCCACTACATCCGAAACCTGCAAACATTGTTCCTAAATATTTAAAAGTGTTTACATATTTAATTATGTCATCTTCTAAACACAGGTCATGCGCTTTTGCATTATTACAATTTCTTATAAAAAACATTTCCATCTGCCAACAACTGTTTCCCTGTTTGCTCCATTTTAATTGTAATGATAAAAAATATATATTCCATCAGCAAAACCGTCAATCAAGGCCAGATTTTTTCTTGTTTATAACATTGCAGGCCTTTACATTTGGTTCCTGAAGTAGTGACGTAGTTAAAAAAAGTAATCATTACAAATTTGAAATTTTTTTTAAGCAAATCTTACAAATCGTTATTTAATCCAAAGTAATAGAAAAGTGTGTGATAGAGAAAAGTGATGTAGTTTATAATTTTATCTACTCCAGTGGGATAAGTAACGCATTACGTCACTCATTTGACACTATTTCAGTTAGGTAATGAAGCTCATTACACCACTCAGTTATGTAATGGTTTCATTACGCAACTGAGTTGTGTAATGACTTCAGTACGTATCTGAAATAGTGTCAAATGAATGACATAATGACATTTGCCTAATAAAATATTTTTGAAAATGACAGATCTGACATTTCTCTTAATGCACTTTTCTCAATTTTAGGCAGTCGTAGATAAAATTTTGTACAATACATATGTGATAATGCATCATTAATATACTTGTGTGCTTACACACACGTATATTAATGATGCTGTTATCCCACTTGTATAGTAAATAACTATTATCTACTTTGCGTTCGTACTGAGGCTATTACCTTACTCGTTTGCGTATCGTAATAGCCAAAAGCGATGCTATAGTAAAAATACTAAAAACAGAGTAAGTAATTCTTTTAACGTTGGCAACCATAGGTACTTTGCTCCGTGTACATATTGAATTGACACACAAATGTTGCCAATTGCCGTGAAATTCCCTAGATTTTGAAATTTTATTCTTTTGTTTAAAAAAGTGGCAAAGTAGCTAAAATACTGTATGATACCCCGTTTATAAGGCATTTTGTTGCACTTACTCCACTTAAACCTGTGCGTGCTACAAAATGCTTCTTATAAAACTCGTATCATAATATACTATTATTTGCATCGTCTTGGCCTCTTGGATGTGACCGCACACTTCGTTTGCTGCAGTAGTGTACGCATGTTGTACTTTTTAGTCATTACATTAAATTGGTGTATCAGATTATGGGTTCCCAGTTGATATCCTCGCCACGGTATAACGGCTTCCATTATACGAGTCATCACCAAGTTAAGAAGAAAGAGACTAGGTGAGGAAATAAATGAAATAAGATGGAAAATTCTGAGGAAAGCTCAAAACAGCGTTTCACCACGATTGCTGCAGCAGTATCTTGTCTTCTCCACATTTTGTAAGACACATCAGCACACTGTGAAACCAAGGAGATACATTTATCCCCATCTCACCTCAGAACTGAGAAAAATATATGTAACTGTACGTGTTTTATAACATACATAATAATTTTTCTTACTGTTGATATGTTATATAAACTAGGTTATGAGCTGTTACGGGCAAAAAACGACGTGTTTTGAAATATAATAATTTGGCGTATTATTTGAATTGTCCGCGCTACGTTTCTTCACTGTTATCGCGAATTTGTTATCTTCACTGGTCTCTGGCGAACTTTTGTCCATTTGATAGCAATATCTGTCAGCGCTTGGATGCCTGACTTTTTCCAGCTCAACCTCGATCTTTGGGGTAAGTACTCTTGAAACTTCCTTTCTTTACTTGTTTCATTGGTTCGAGCTGCATCTATCTGAGTACACTATGACGTTTTATGCTATTATAGAATGGCAGAATTTCAATATTCTCAAATTCTTCGACCACTTAATTTCATTTCATTTATGTTTATTAACCTGCAGAGATTTTCCTAACCAATGGTCGCTTGATAATAATTAGATATAAAATTATGTACTGTTTGAGGCTTTCGCGGTTACTCGAATTATTCTCCTTAGCATAGAATTTCGGCTTAGACCGCGTAGTATTTGTATATGAACACCCAGCATTTTCTGGCTTAATGAGCCTTGCACCTTGGTGGTTCGTGTTGTTTGAGTATCTTGAGAACGAGGATACTTAGGCAGATTTGGCCGTTTTGCTGTTTGTGCATCCATATTCACTAACGTTTCGCAAGACCTTGCAGCTTGCATCATCAGAGTGAAAGTCGCACTAAGAACCGAAGGTCGGTGTGGAGCTATTTATAGTCCTCTGTGCCAGGCGCGCGGAGTGGCGTAACGCTGGTTGGTCATCGGAGTGCAACGTAATCCGTGGGGCGTGGCCGTATGACGCACAGTGGTTGTAATGCTTTAGATCGTGTATTACAGGGGTCCACGTTTTACTAAGCTTAAAGCCATCTTCCCTGTTGATATTATTTGGATGTTTTTCTATTTCTATGGCTTCACGTATCACTCGCGGGAAGTAATGAGGTATTCTGGGAAGTACTCTGGCATGCTGAAATTCTAGAGTGTGCCCATTTGTAAATGTATGCTCAGCTATGGCTGATTTTGTGATGCGTTTGTGTTTGCAATCGCCTTTGTGTTCTTGGAGTCTTAGATCAACGGAACGACCAGTCTGTCCAATGTAACTCGAGCCGCAAGAACAAGGAATGCGATATACGCCAGCGGTTTTTAAACTTGGAATCTTGTCTTTTACCGATCTGAAGCCGTTACCCAAAGTTTCCTTGCTCGTGAACACAGTTTTAATGTTGCGTCGTTGCAGGACACGTCCTATCTTATCAGTCGAGCCTTTAACGTAAGGTAGAAAAGCTAAGCCTTCCAGAGGTGGAGATTCTTCTTTAGCCTTTTTTGTCATAGTCTTGCCTAGAGCTTTTCGTATGGCGGTAGTTGTGTATTGGTTCCTTTGTAAAGAGTCAAACAGATGTAGCTTTTCTCTCTCTAGATTTTCCTTGTCTGAGATACGTACAGCTCTTGTCGCCAGAGTTTGGAGAACTGTTGCTTTTTGCATTGGATGATGGTGTGAGTCAGCATTTAGATATCTGTCCGTGTGTGTTTTCTTTCTATAGACTGCATGTCCTAAACTGCCATCTGATTTGCGTTTCACCAGGTCGTCTAGAAACGGAATGCTGCAATTTTCCTCTACTTCCATTGTGAATTGTATGTTGGGATGTACAGAATTCAGGTGTTTTAGAAACAGATTCAATGTCTGGCGTCCATGTGACCAGATGACAAAGGTATCATCTACATATCTCAACCAGAAAGTCGGTTTTAGCTGCGCTTGTTCGAGAGCCTTGGTTTCAAAAGCTTCCATGTAGATATTAGCGATAACAGGTGATAGCGGTGAACCCATGGCCGCTCCTTCGACTTGTTCGTATATTTTATTGTTCCAACTGAAGTAGGTGTTTTTCAGGCAAATTTCGACAAGTTCAACTTGGTCAGTAGGCAAGAGATCTTTGAGCATTACTAGCACCTCATCAACCGGCACTTTCGTGAAGAGTGATACTACGTCGAAACTGACTAAGAGATCATCTTTGTTTAACTTTATGTTCTTTAGTTTCTGGACAAAATCTGCTGAATCTTTGACAAAGGAGTCTGTTTTACCAGTTACCAGCGGCTGTAGTATACTGGTTAAATGTCTTGCCAAAGCATGTGTAGGAGAATTGATCGCGTTGACAATTGGTCTCAACGGCACGCCCTCCTTATGTATCTTAGGTAGGCCATACATGCGAGGAGTTATTGCATTTCTAGGAATCAACCGGTGCTTTAAGATGGGGTCGATACTATCGGAGCATTTTATGGCAGAGGTTATCTTTGTTTTGAGAGAGGTAGTGGGATTGCGGTTTAGACTTTTCTAAGTTGTATCAGATAGTAAGACTTCCATCTTCGCATTATAATCTTCAGTGTTCATTACCACAGTAGCATTTCCTTTGTCAGCTTTGAGAACGACAATGTCTTTGTTCTTCTTTAATGCTTTAGCTGCCTCTCTCTCTGCTTTACTGATGTAGGAGCAGGGCGGTTTCGCTCTTCTCATCCGACAGGATGTGTCTTGTATTTTAAGAAGAGCGAAACCGCCCCGCAACAGTTCTCCAGACTCTGGCGACAAGAGCTGTACGTATCTCAGACAAGGAAAATCTAGAGAGAGAAAAGCTACATCTGTTTGACTCTTTGCGAAGGAACGAATACACAACTACCGCCATACGAAAAACTCTAGGCAAGACTATGACAAAAAAGGCTAAAGAAGAATCTCCACCTCTGGAAGGCTTAGCTTTTCTACCTTACCTTAAAGGCTCGACTGATAAAATAGGACGTGTCCTGCAACGACGCAACATCAAAACTGTGTTCACGAGCAAGGAAACTTTGGGTAACGGCTTCAGATCGGTAAAAGACAAGATTTCAAGTTTAAAAACCGCTGGCGTATATCGCATTCCATGTTCTTGCGGCTCGAGTTACATTAGACAGACTGGTCGTTCCGTTGATCTAAGACTCCAAGAACACAAAGGCGATTGCAAACACAAACGCATCACAAAATCAGCCGTAACTGAACATACATTTACAAATGGGCACACTCTAGAATTTCAGCATGCCAGAGTACTTGCCAGAATACCTCATTTCTTCCCGCGAGTGATACGTGAAGCCATAGAAATAGAAAAACATCCAAATAATATCAACAGGGAAGATGGCTTTAAGCTTAGTAAAACGTGGACCTCTGTGATACACGATCTAAAGCATTACAACCACTGTGCGTCATACGGCCACGCCCCACGCATTACGTTGCACTCGGATGACCAACCAGCGTTACGCCACTCCGCGCGCCTGGCACAGAGGACTATAAATAGCTCCACACCGACCTTCGGTTCTTAGTGCGACTTTCACTCTGATGATGCAAGCTGCAAGGTCTTGCGAAACGTTAGTGAATATGGATGCACAAACAGCAAAACGGCCAAATCTGCCTAAGTATCCTCGTTCTCAAGATACTCAAACTACACGAGCCACCAGAGAGCATGGCCATCGCGCGCGTTTTTGCTCGACTTCACAAGGTGCAAGGCACATTAAGCCAGAAAATGCTGGGTGTTCATATACAAATACTACGCGGTCTAAGCCGAAATTCTATGCTAAGGAGAATAATAGCTATAAAATTGTTTTACTCAGATAAAGGCAGAAAATAATTTCTTCCTTCCCCACCAAATCTAAATTTTTGCTCCAGATCGCTGATTAGTTTTTAATTATTTATGGCCCAATAACTTTCTTTTGTGAAACTAGATTTCATGCTAAGAACTAACCGTAAAAATACTTTTAATTTCTATGTTTCGAGAAGTCGATAATTGCTGCAACCGAGTTATTTGTCAATATTGTGTACAACCAATTTAGCAATAACAAATCGATCTAAGAATGATAAACAATCGTTAAGTAATTATGTTTTTGTTAAGTAACGTCCTTTGCATACACCGTTAACGATTTTAACATGATTAGATAAAGGAATATCAAAAACCTAACTCCTTTTTACTACCAGGAAATCCTTTTCTACCATGGAAGCTGATTTAATTTGAATAACGCCAGGCCCGAATTAATAATCGATAACTAACGAGTATCTCGTTTTATCTTTGCCGCTTCATAAAGTCAGAGAACAATGGTCCTTTTATATTGGCTACGTTTCAAGCATACTAAATTGAAAAAGCAATTTTTAACAATCAGTTAATTTCATTCGTAATTAGAGCCGTTCTTGGCATAAGCTGTTTGCATGTGTCATTTTACTTTGGTGTAACTTGTTTAAAGTTCTGGTTGGTATATCTCAATATCTGGAGTAGTCTAATTCCATTCTTATCCGGCAAAATGATAATAACTCAATATTTTTAATCAGGGATAACCGGGTGCCTATTCCGCTCAAAATTAAGATTAACATCGCAGCAGTAAACAGCAGTAATGAAATTAGCCTCTAACGTTGATTTATTGCTTACTTAGCGTTCGCATTTCCGTAAAAACGAGGTCGAAAGTATGACATAAATATCAGCCGTTTAGCATAAACGTGATAGAGTTAATGAAATGTCGCGTTTGATCTAAAAAGATTTGTAGTTATGTAAATACCGAAACATTTAAACGCGAACGTGATGAATTTTAAATGAAATGTCAATTCCGATCCGCACTTCGGTTCTCTGCCGCGGACGAGTGACGTCCAGCCGACATGAATATGCTAACAAAGGTTATGAAATATTAATTAGAGTTTTTGTCTAACCTGGAACTTTGTAGCTACGCGTAGACGCGATTCCCTAGAATGTTCAATTTTTAAGAGTACTTTTGTTTTAGCCCCAGCAGCAACTATACTTTATCACTTAAACTTTGTTAAGCTTTTCCACCTCATGCTGTATCCATCACAGGTAAGATACATTGAAGTACAGATAGAATTAGAATAAGTCAAGACAAAGTGAATAGAACAGCTTGTATTATCTAAACTGAGTTAAGATTATTCAAGCCTGCTGGTTAACCAAATGCCACATTGTTGTTAAAGGAAACAGTAAGGTAACCCTCAAGTTCTCAAAATTTAATTTAATAGAACAGCGAATTCGTTAAATGTGGTTTCTACATCGATCAAGTATATGAACTTTAACGGACACAAATAATGTTCGTTAAATGTGCGTTATGTGTTCGAGTAGTCTGAAATTATTGAAGAGAAGCCGTCAGCTCGAAATACTCAAATGAATGAATGGTGAATGACTGATCTTAAAAACAATACCATCGATGATTCCTGTAACTGCGTTAACATAACAATGTCTGCCAAGTCAAGAGCATTAATAGATTCATAAAAAATACTTAAGCAAAAGAAATAGGGACACAAAAAACTAAGAACTAATGGAAAAATGAAGACTATTTAAGGATCTCCAAGAAGATTAATGAAGGCTGCTAGAAAACATACAAAATATTCCACAACCATAGGCGGGGCGTGATAGTTGGAGGATATTGCTCTCCTAAGCTAAGAACATTAACGACCTGCAAGAGTTGCTCAATCTGGTGAATGAAGAATATCAATGTTTCTAATACCAAATGAATGTTCTCAGGCAAAATAAATTTCGGGGCAGACATCACACTGGCGCTAGACAATTAGTACCTTTGCATATATGGGACGTTGAATATGTGAAGAACTAAGTCCAGATTTATGCCCGTCTCGGAATGTACTCACACGCTAGTAACGACGAGGTTTCGAGAAGAATGCCGACGACACATCGACACTATGGACAGCTACTCAACGTCAATAACTCAACAGGAAATGGAAAATGGAGTATTTTGGATATATCGTTGTATAATATTCCTAAATATCTCCAATTATCGCAACGCTACGAGAGTATATTTGAGGGCCGTCAGCTAGTGAAGACGGTGTGCAGTTCTTTAAATGATATAATTACTAAATACCATGAGCGCGAACAAGTCTTTAAATTACAAAAAATGTATACTCAGGTAGGTCGATTGCATATAAACTTAAATAATAGCAGCAGGCAATAACACAATATCTGAAATATAGAACGTGGCAGTAACGAAATCAGACAATAAATTACAAAAACATTTCATAGGATTTTATTAGGCAACGCTGCATAAAATAGTGTGTACTTTAGTTTTAAAAGGTGCACCCCTATATAAAAATATCAGACTATACTCGGGCTGCCGACCACATAGAGTTGTATAAACGCCTGCAAACCAGCTGATTTTAGTCTGACGGCTGCTATTGGTGGGTGAAATTCGAACGCGCGGTCAGTTGCCTCCCTCGACAGGCAGTTTTACATAGGTCAACGTCTTGTGAACACGTAGTTTTGGTTTTTAATTAGTTACAAATTTATATTTTCTTTTCAAAGTATGGCTGTTGTAGCTGGTGCAGTTTTATAGATGTAAAAACTATTTCTTCTGAGGAATTAAGGAACACAACATTAGAAAAATGCTGTTGACCATACCCGTAAAGTTGAAGAACGGATGTGGCAGTTGCACATCATCATGGATGTTGAAGTACAGCCACTTGCAATACATTTAGGGCAAGATTCAGATAGGTCATCCTAGGAACCAGATAGTGACGAATTATAATGTTAATTGTTTGTATTCATTAACTGTTATTACATTACGTTACATTAACTAATAAATAAATTGTTTTTTTGCTGATAAAAGTATTTACACGGGGATTTTATATAAATAAGCTTGATATATACGTTATTGGAAGTATTAAAAAAATAACGTAGGGTTTTATAACAATGAGAACTTAAAAATTAAACTTTCAGTGTTGGTTATTGATTTTTAATGCCCTATTTTTAAAAAAATTGGTCTTTTCTGCATTTTATACAACGCTTTAGAAAGCACGTGATTTTAAAATTTTGTTTAAAAAAGCCTAAAAAGAACTTTGGTTGCGCCTACGCATGGGGAGAAATTCATATCTACATTTGTATTTATAAACATCCATGGTGATGTGGTGTAAGTCAGGCTCGCACGTTGTCACGGCTTCATGGTCAAGCTGTTATTGCATGATGTTCACGTGAGCACTCTACGTGGTCGGCGGCCCGAGTATAGTAATCGACATAATTAAGCAGATAGTCCAAGGTCAAACAAATAAGCTGTAAATTACGTACTATGAACAGCATTAATTTCTCTACATTAATTCGTCTAGAGCTTGTAGTACGAATATCATTACCCCAATGCTCATTAGGTCGTGAGTTACTTATCTGAGGGCTCAGGCTTCTGCAGTGATTGAATTGAATAGTCTCCAAACGGGCTCCTATAGCTATGCTGCCCCAGGTTGAGGGTGTTATCTGAAGTCACCAGCGGATCACTGAGGTAATGTGGCTCCCAGACGCAGGATAGAATGCACGCCTTCTCGAAGTAGGCGGAATCAACGGATCCCCAAAACTCCCTGGTAAATAAAAGCCTGATCCAGGATTTTCTATGGAACAACCAATAAATGCGCCTTGTCAATCCGAGGCCGCATACAAAAAAGGGACGCTATTCAAGTCGCAACAAGACGATTTTATTTATCTAAAATGGCGAACCAAGAGACGCCTGCACGACCAGATATACGATTAAAAATACAACAAAACCAAACCAACGACTTAAAACACCTGATGAAGCTTTCCGGTGATGCAAATAACCAAATATCAGCGCAATCTGTGAGCGGCCGATTAACTGCTTTCGTACGAAAACCGAGTTCAAATAAAAGAGGGTTTACATAACCAAGAATTATACACAAAATAAATCCCAACCCTAATTACTTTTTTACACATAACAACATCCCGTTACCAGAAAGAAATATTTTAACGAATTCGTACACACTACCTGGCTACAAAAGCTCACATCGGAAGCTAATCTTAAAGAAGGTTGAATAAGGTAAATACACGATAAACCAAAATACGTAGCTGTCGTCGAAAGAGAAGTGAAACCTCCACAACAAATATTTAAACGCTACTAAAAACTTGACTACCAAAAACGGAATAAAGCACATTGAAACCACTATTGAGCTGTAGCGGGCTAGTACAAAAATTACTTTTCCAACAAAATGCTACTGAAATTAACTCTCGAAATTTAAATTTTGTACTGTGCGTAATGATGCTCAAACAACACATGCATAGATTAGATTAGATTAGATTTAGATCCACGACTGCCTTTTGCTGGCATGCGCACGTCAGCCCTTTGGGCTTTTTGTACTGTCGGGAGTTTTCAAGTTAGCAGGCCGACATCTGTATCTTTTACTAGATTTGCAATGTCCCCTACTAGCTTGCGGTTGTCAATAGAGTTAAGGCTCCAATCGAGTTGGTGTCTTTTACGCTCTAATGCTGGGCATTCAAAGAGGATATGATAGGCTGTTTCATCATCCTCTTGGCATAGTCTGCAAACAGGTTCATCTCTATAGATATTGATCCTGTGCATAAATTCTCTGAATGCTCCAGTGCCTGTTAGTAGACTGACTACTTGCTTGATTCGAGTTCTGTTCAGTCTCAACAGGGTTTTGGTGGCTTGTGGATTCGGAGTTTTTAGCAATCTTTTGCAGTGTGATGCTTGATTGTAGTTTCTCCACTTTAGTTGGTGTGCGGTGTTGACCCATTCATTAATAGCTGAGCGGGCTTGGTTTTTCTGAATGCTTAGACCAGGTTCTGGACCGGTCATTGCATTACGGGCTGCTTCTTTTGCGAGCTTGTCCGCCTTTTCGTTTCCTTCAATACCTTGGTGACCTGGGATCCAGCATAATTTTACTGTATTTCCCTGGCTTAAGGTTTGAAGTTTGGATTTGCATTCCTTGACCAGTCTCGATGAAGTACTGAAAGCGTTTAGCGCTTTCAGTGCTGCCTGACTATCTGAGAGAATGTGTATGTCTCGATTGAGCAGCTTCTTTTCTATGCTGATGTTTGCGCATACGTTAATAGCTTGTACTTCAGCCTGAAAGATGTTACAAAACTTTCCTAGACTGACTTTTTCGTTGGTTCTAGGATTGGTACTGTACACACCGGAGCCTGTACCCCCTTCAAACTTAGATCCATCAGTGTAAAAAATGATGTTCTTATTTGTTGGAGTTGGTAGTTGGTCCGGATTCCAACTTGTGTGTACAGTAAAGTTCTTTTCAAAGTCATAGGCTTTGATTATGAGATCAGAACCCATTTCTAATATTGGGTTGTTGATGTGTGACATGATCTTGCCATGTCCTAGATTATTAGCTGTGGTCATCCAGTGACCAGTACTTTGTAATCTGTAGGCTGCCATTCTGGCTTCACCTTCCAAGAAGATGTGCAGAGGTGGCAGATTTAAAATAGCATTCAGTGCTTGTCCTGAGGTGCCTTTAAAGGCTCCAGTGATGCACCGATTAGCTAGATATTGTATTCTGCTGATTTTGTGGATCGCAGTTGCTTGTTTTATTTTGGGCCACCAGGCGATTATTCCATATGAAATTATTGGTCGCACCATGGTTTTGTACAGCCAGAGGGTCAGTTCCGGTTTGAGCCCCCACGTACTGCCTATGGCTCTTTTTCCAATAACTAATGTTTGTATACACCTGGTGATTGTTTTGTCTAAGTGGGAGTTCCAAGTTAGTTTGGAATCGATGGTTAGACCTAAGTACTTAACCTCGTTCTCCCAGTTGACATTTGTCTCAAACAGTTTTATGTTGATTCTGTTTGTGATGTTCTTTCTACGAGTGAAAGCGACGAGAGTGGCTTTGCTGGGATTAATTCTAAGATTATTCTCTAGACACCACTCTTCGGTTATCTTTAGTGCTGATTTCATTACATTGTCTACGGTTCTTTGGTATTTACCTTGAATCAGTATGACAATGTCATCAGCATATCCTTGAGTGTAGTAGCCTTTGTTATTGAGTTGGGTCAGCAGTTCATCAACTGTGAGGCACCACAGGAGTGGAGAAAGAACTCCTCCCTGTGGACATCCCCTTGTCGCCTGCACTGTCTTTTCCTTGTCAAATAACTTGACTTTTACAACTCTGGTGTTGAGCATTGCCATAGTCCATCTTATCGTGGTGTTATCGATCTGATGGTTTGTCATTGCTCTTTCAATAGAGTGGTAGGAGGTGTTGTCGAAGGCACCTTCTATGTCTAGAAATGCTCCGACTGCGTACTCCTTGTACTCCAAGGTTCTCTCAATTTTCCCCACTAGTTGGTGTAGAGCGGTTTCACATGACTTCCCTGTTTGGTAAGCATGTTGATATTTGTGAATCGGGAGTGAAGTTAGGGCTTCCTCCCTCCAGTATCTGTCTACTAATCTTTCCAACGTTTTAAGGAGGAATGACGTTAGGCTGATAGGTCTGTAAGATTTAGCTTCTGCATAGCTGCTCTTACCAGGCTTAGGGATAAATACTACTTTAGTCACTCTCCAGGATTGGGGAATGTAACCCAAGGCAAGACTTGCTTGGAACATGTCTTTGAGTGGGGTCAGCAGTATATCTATCCCTTTCTGCAGCATTACGGGTTGTATGCCGTCGTTTCCAGCAGATTTGAAAGGACTGAAGAGGCTAGCTGCCCATCTAATCCTTTCTTTGCTGACTATTCTCTTAGCTGTTTCCCAGTCTTCCCTCCTAGGGGTATGATTGGGTTCAGCCAGAGTAGGTTGTTCCACTGCTCCGGGTAGGTGAGTTTTTATCAAAAGAGATAAAGTCTCCTCTTCCGTTGTAGTGTATTCTCCGCTTTCTTTTTTAAGAGTGCCTACTGGGTTCATGGCTTGCTTTGAGATGATTTTGTGAAGTCTAGCTGTGGATCGCGTGGTCTCCACCTCCTGGCAAAACTTTTTCCAGGCTGCTATCTTAGCTGCCTTGATCATTTTGCCATAGTCTGTGAGAGCCTTGTGATAGTTCTCCCAGTTATTTGTGGCTTTAGACCTGTTAAACAGACGTCTGACTTCTTGTCTGGCCTTTTCTAGGTCTTTATTCCACCAATTTGTGTGTTTTTTTGCTATTTGCTGACTTGGGTCTATTAGAGGACAGCTACTCTGAAAGGAGTCAATCATGGCCTCTTTTAACCGGTCAGCATTTGAGTCTAATACTACTTTATTGGGAGATCTGAACTTTAGGTGTTCTATCTTCTCTTGTAGTTTTTGTTTATATAGGTCCCAGTCTGTCTTTCTTGGGTTGTAGTAAACTCTTTGGCTTACTTCCCGTTGAGACAGTTCAAAGGTTATATAATTGTGGTCAGAGAGTGATGGTTCGTCTGAAACTTGCCATTTATTCACTGATTGACTAATTCTCATAGTGGTTATGGTAATATCTATAACTTCATGTCTATTAGCGTTATAAAAGGTTGGAGTGTTACCTTTATTAACTACTACTAGATTGTTAGTTAAGATAAATTCTAAAAGTGACTCACCTCTTATGTTGCAGTTGGTGCTGCCCCAAATGGTGTGGTGAGAATTTGCGTCGCAGCCTAGGATGAGGTCTAGATCGTCTTGGGAGGCAGATGATACTAGGTTTTCTAGTTCCTCGCTAGGCGGTGGGTCCCTGGAATCGGATGGAAGGTAGACGGAGCTTATAATGGCTTGGTCACAACCTTCATCGTTATTCCATTTTATTTTAATTGTGGTTATGTCTCTAGAACAGAATTCCATTAGTGGTAAACAGTCTAGATTATTTCTTATAAGTATACATGTTCTAGGACTTGCATGATTATAAATAAGCTTACCTTTAGCACCCCCTAATCCACGGACTTGTCCCTTAACTATCCATGGTTCTTGGATCAGTGCTAAATCGATGTCATCTGCTAGCAGCTTTCTGCTTAGATTTGCAGTGGCTGCTTTGCAGTGGTGGAGGTTAATTTGGACTACTTTCAGGTGCTTCTTTCCTATCCTTGGAGCGGATAAGGAAAGTGACCTTGTTGAGGCCTAGGTGCGCTACACAGTTGATGGATGTCAGTGCTTGTTTTGCCCTGTCATCTATCATTGCTGCGAACGTTCTACCGCCATCTTCTAGTGGAGTGACGTTGAGTATTCTCCAGGTATCGGTCTGGAGGTCTGCCTTCCGTTTGTTCTGTTTTCCGATCAAACGGAGAATAATCTCGGGTTTCT
The DNA here is from genome assembly GCA_940337035.1 of Agriotes lineatus. NCBI lineage: Eukaryota > Metazoa > Arthropoda > Insecta > Coleoptera > Elateridae > Agriotes > Agriotes lineatus. The sequence goes on along the minus strand of CALNHX010003220.1, from coordinate 53,688 downwards.
GTTTGTCGTACCACTTGGGGACGTTGAACACTACCCGGACGGAGTTAATAACTTTTGCCCGCTCTTTTACCTCCAGCTTGGCATTGGTCCACGGGTGCAGCTTAGGTACTTGCTCACTTAACCAGTGTTTTGTGAGTTCGTCCTTGCACGCAACCACGTATGTACCAGCTTCGAGATAGTGGCTGGTAAAGAGAGGTGTGTTCTCTTCTTCTTCCATCTGGAAGATGAGATTAATCAGACTGTCTCTGACTAGGTCACCTTGTTCCTTTGTCAGTTTGACGTCTGGATATGCAGCAGGGTAGATGGCCATCTTCACCGTAGTGGCTGCCTCAGCAAAATCAAGCTTGCTGGTGCCTGCCTTTGGTGAGGTCGGCTTGTCTACTTTCTGCCTAGGCCTCTTTTTGGCGTTTGCCGGGGAGGGAGTGGCTTCGTCAGAGCGTTGCCTCTTTTGTCCCTGGTTGGTTGCAGGTTTTTCAGATTTCGAAGCTGGGTCTGCTGCCCTTTTCTTCTCCATCTTCTGCTTTCTTTTAAAGTTTGGGTCGTACTTAATGCCCTTGGCTTCGCAGGCTCGCTTGGCGCGTTCTCTGCGTTCCTTGGCTGTAAGTTGGACCTTTTTGAGGGACACTTTGCCAAGTTCATCGGCTATGTCCGCTCCGGTTGCGGCCTTTTTCTGCTCGGAAGACTGTCCTTGACTGGAAGTCTGGACTGTCAACTCTGCAGTAGAGGCACACTGTTCCATTTTTGTCTCGGTCACCGAAGTCTGGGCATCAGTGATCGGAAGCGGTGATGACTCCATCGGCGTGTCGTCTTCACCCTGTAAAAAAGCAGTTGATAAATCCATACAAGTGAGTATTTAATGCAACTGTAGGAGGTTTGGCTAAATACTTCTGAAGGGCGCCTGGTATCCAGAAGGCTCCGTTCATGACGCATATTATAAGCCCCTGCGCCTACACCTGCTGGTGCTCTGCTTTGCACGGGTCGCATAACACATTCGAAAAGGGGATTTTGGAACCAGAAAGGCTGATCTTCTAGACAGCCATGCATCTCTTGAGCCTGGTCCCCCGCCGTGAGATTTAGGATTTTTATTGAGGTTTTCTCCTCTTGGTCCGGGCGGTGAAGCCAAGACCCCCAGCACAGATATCTCCCGTAATATATGCCTACAGCAGAGATATCCATGTATGGTATAACGGCAATGACGTGACCAGAGGTTCGTCTTTGCCGGCATCGTTATCCCAAGTGCAGACCCTTAGCCACGACACGACAGCTGGGCTTGGGGGATGTTTATCGACTTCCCAGTCTAGATCCGCGGGGTTCAGTCTCAACGGGGCCACCACGAGAAGGATGCAATCGCTAGGATCGCATATCACTGATCGTTGCCAGTGATACCCTGCGGTCTTCCTTGTTGTCAGGCGGGAGGTGCAAGACCTGAACAACTTGGCTGCGCTGCCTCGGCATGAATCTTCACAGCGTTTATAGCCGTTTAGTTCAGCTGGCAATGCTCGACCCCAACACATGCATAACTAATATAGATCGTTAAATATTGTACCATACATATAACTAGCATGAAAAAATAGCAAAACATTAAAATTTACACAGCAATATTACTAGATAAATTAGTAAAACACATAACAATACATGTACATAAAGACTGACCATAATTGCAACTGTCTGATTACTGCACCAATTTAGAAAATGAATATTGCGGTACACCGTGCTAAGGGCACACTCAAGGAAACCAAACAAAGCTCACGTTGGGCGCCATTTCTTGTTAGGTGTTATATTCCTTAGTATCTTCATATATTGCAACGCTACGAGAGTATATTTGAGTCCGCCAGCTAGACTCAGTGAAGACAACATGTTCTCTAAATGATATAATTACTTAATACCATGAGTGCCAACAAGTCTTTAAAATTGCAACACGAATACTCAGATAGGTGAAGATCTGATAAACTCAACTAATCACAGCAGGGAATAACACAATATCGGAAATACAGAAGGTAGCAGTAACGAAATCGAATAATGAATGACATAAACAGTGCATTGGCAACGCTGTATAAAATAGTAGTTCCTAAAAGCAGTACTTTCGGTGTACGGTGTACCCCTAAATAGAAATATCAGAATAGTAACACAATAAAACATGTAATAGAAGGTCAAACAAGTACGATGTAAATTACATACAAACAACATACGTTTATACTTAAATGTGATACTTGACATTTCATTCTTAAGTGAGTTATAGTTGAATTCATAAATTAAAAACTATTTCATGGCCATACTAGATGCAAATCATACTACAGAGCGGCTAGAAAAACCCCGGCCACTTTTTTTGCGGCGGTCAAGAGATTGCGCTTTAGTAGAGAAAAATTAAATTACAACGCAGAATTCAAGTAGGTTACTGAAATTAGTTCACGTGTAGCAACTTAAATTATAATTATATGGGATTTACCATAGCAGTATGTAATATTTTCTATTGTTTCTAGTATTCACTCATGATTTCTCTTATTCTCTTTGTATTATCTCATTATCTTTCTTAGTAAATCAATGGGTGAACTGAGTTGCGTTTAATTTTTTTCAGCTTTTGTTTATGACGTTACACATATGCTTTCTGTGCTAATCAGGTACTGATGTAGTAAGTAAATGATTGTAAATATATCATGTAACTTTTTCTTATCGCCATTGTTTGCTGAAATTGAACTACATCTGTCTAAAGTCTGTTGTGGGTGGATACTCTCCTTGCGGTGATATAAACCAAATTAGAATGATAATACATTACGTTTATCGTGAAACGAAAATTCCTTCTTATTAATACTACTTTGCATTGTTACAATAAAAAAATAATGTTTCGGGTCCGCTACTACGTAATTTTGAAAAGTACAGGTCGAATAATGGCCGAAGAATTTATAAACCGAGGGTATACGATTTAAGCCTCACAGCCTGCTAGCTTTTTACGCTAAAAAAATTGATCTTGACTCTAAAGTCTTAATATAGTAGTACAAATATAGGACATACAAAATTACAAAGGTCTGATTTACGTAGCTATTGTATTGAGGTGACCTAATAATTATCTCTCTCCGTTTTCAGCTCACATTTAAGCATTGAGAATGAGCCTGTCAGTACTGGCATTTACCATTGGCCTGTATCATCGGTGACCTCGGAAGAATCTCATTATTTTACGAGGGGTTAATTTTACTCCAAATTATGCCCTGAACAATGAAGCTAGTTATTTATTTACAAATGTCAGTTGTGACGCAAAAAATCACGCCAGAAATGCCTCCTTTTGAATGTTTGATTGTGCCCATGTCACGACCCCGGCGAATAAATAGAAGGAAATTGCAACAATAATAAAGGTCGGTGTACAACGTGCAATCAATGGTCCATTTAAACTTTACATGCACGCATACATTGTGCCACTATTCATACACGGCTTTTAAACAATGGCGCCGTTGTGGTCGCAAACTCAAACACAACGTCCGCAAAGAATCCAACTAAAACACTCAAAGAGCGAAACTTTATCCGTTAAAATGACTGTGTAATTTTGTGGAGACGTTGAGAGCTCTGCAATCACAAGTCGCAGAGCGTTCGAACACGTCATATTCGACGCAGCTGACGGCTGACGACGTAATTATGAACGTTCGTATTTGTGGCTTGGCTTGTTCCTGTCTCGTGCTGCAAATTTCAGATGCAAATCACAAAAGAAACGCGGCGAAACGCCGGAAAACATTTTTGTCGTTATTATCCTAATTGACAGAAAATTTACATCTGCACAATGAATCTGCGGTTTGGCCCGATGTATGGGAGATAAAGACGCACCGCACCGCAGGTTTGCGAAACTACAAAGGAGCCTCGGATTAAAAGACAGTTCTGGAATTAATTTACTTAGTTCTCACAATCTCAGATTTAATACGCGGCATAACCTAGATTCAAAATTAAGCGTCTCTTCGGGGTTTATAAGGTTTTGTGGTTAACTGCCGAATTCTAACTCGCTCTCATCTCTCCGATTAATAAAGCAATCAGGAGTAAATTAGTGAAGAATTTAACAAAGCTCGTTAGTAATAATTACTTCTTATTGAGGAAACTTGCAGTAGGATAGGGATATCATGACGTTAAGCTTAAGGAACCAAAAGTAGTCTATAGAAATGAGCTTTAATACTGGAACTTGTACCTCTTAACAAAGAGAATGATTATTCAGGGTGTGCCAACAATTTATACAAAAAATACGTCGCTCAATAAACTCGCATGAACCAACACACATATCATGCAGTAGTAAATCAGATCAAAATAATACAGGTCATTGCACACTTATATCAATAATTGTAACAAATCGAGGTAGCAGCTAGAAACAAGGTGGGAATATTAACATAGATAAGGGATTTAATGAAGACTTGCATAAACATGCTTTTAGAAATGGCAATGCAACAACTACGGCCTAGATTGTCAGCACTAACTCAAAGAGCATTAGATTAATGCATCAGTGCAATTGCTGTTGCTATACTAATAAATATTTTATTCTTAGTTTAACCGTAAATTATGGTTACAAAATTTACCATAGAATATATCTCAAATAAAGGCAAATATACGTACTTACTTTAGTTCTGCTGTATTAACGCTCTAGGGTGGACAAAAAACCATAACAGAGTTGGACATTCAAATGAACAGTATACAGTTTCTCAGATTAAAGTTGTTAATCTAGATGGCTCTCTTATTAGAGAACAAATAGATATAAATGGTGGAAAAATAGCTACCGAAGGATTGGAAAATAGCATTTTGCATCTCCTAAAAAGGGCGACCCTAGGATTTGTAGTAACTATAAAGGAATCTCCCTCTTTATCGTCCACGAAAGAATATTGCAAACTGGGTTCAGATAAGGAACTTGAAGAGCAGGGTGGATTCAGACCATCTACAAGTACTCGAGATCTGATATTGATATAAAGCAATTGAGCATAAGAGAATATTATATTAGGAGTTCGACAGGCTGGTATGGATATTAGTCCGTTACTAGTTTTGGTGGTTATGGATAAAATTATAAAAACGGGTAAACCGAAGGTAGAGAAGTGCAAAGTCGGATATTAAGATGATATGCTACCTATGGCAATTCTGACTCCTTTATTATTATTGAATGAATGTTAGTTAAATGAAAATCAAACATGAACAGAATTGGCACTTTATTTATCGCTACAGATAGAAATATCAGGATAAATATTTGATACTCGTACATTTATAAACCGTAATTGATAAGTAATTTATAATTTAATTAGACTAAGACTAGCAAATAGGTTTCGAAAAACGATATTGGCAGGGTTTCGTTTAACTTAATGAAATTTTATGATTTAATATGATAGGTGCTCCTATAATTTTCGTAAATGTGTTAGTAAAAAGGTGGCGAAGCGTCACAGAAGAAAAGCGCAGTTAGTATGTATTCACAGCGGCATCCTAGGGTGGTGGTTAATAAAGTTACGGGTAATGATACACTCAATAAATTATGTAATATGTCTAAGCCCATAAAACAAATTTAAGATTAGCGCAACAATATTTGACAAATCGACAAATCAAACATTTAGTTTTTAAGATCAAGTAGGTGTACTGTAGCGATCCAGTCACCTTGTTGATGTTGTTAAGGTTCTAGAAGCAATACTGTGCTTTCTTGATCCGTATGATTAAGCATATTTATGTAAGGTATAACCACCAAAGGGTTAATATCTTACATAGTGGTGACCCGAAACGTGTGATATCCATCACCTATTACCCCCTGGAGCAGCCTAGTCCTGCCCAGCAGTCCTGTAACCTTTCACGACTTCAATCCAACTTGCCCGCTTAAGCTGCCGTCACCTTGAGAAACGCTGGAACTATCCTGTTCATTCCATCTTGCCAGCTAAGCCGCAGTTTTCTGGAGAAAACATGTTTCATCTACCTTCATCTACCAGAACTAACCTTCATCTGCCAGACCCAAATCAAGCCTGCCCGCTGCACACACCTATCGACGTCTTCAACCACCACTGCAGCCACAACCTAAGTGAAGTCATCCTTTTGTTTTGCCAAAGGACTGAGAAGTAAACTTACCTTTTCGCCTTTTATACCACCTGTGTCACTTTGTATTTTGTCCTTGTTGACCGTTAATGATAAGGCCCAAAGGTACATCTTACTTTTGCTCAACTTGCCTCCTGAAGTAATTCCAAAAGTAAACTATTGACTGCAAATGGTCCGTGATATTTTCGTTCACCGATTACCATCCGAACTCAAGTGTTTGCTTATTCCAACGAAAGAATGGACATCGGGGAACTTGTACGAAAACCCAATTTTCTTCATTGCGTAATTCGAGTAATCGGGTCCCTGGAACTGTTGTTGCCCCGCCGCGCTTTTACAATAACATGTCACATCTGACATACAGTACGTAGGATTCCCAACAAATTCGATTCAATTTCTCATAATAGTTCATCAAAACTTGCTGCAAGCCCTCGACACGTAAAACCATATATCTAATACTTACTATATTGCTAGCGGCTATGAGTGGGAAACTTACCGATGAAGTGAGACACACAACCAACTCCTTCATGTATACAGTGAGCTGTGCGCAAGCGCGGCGGCGTCGTCCGCCCAATGAGGAAGTGGTCAAGTTTAAAATTCGCTTTTAAAGGCGGAGTTCGAATTCTCACGCATGCGCACGAGACGCGTTATACTCTAAGTGAGACTATGTCGGCGCCGTAATGTTTTCTGAGGTTTCCGGGCCCTACCAGCAATATATGTGTATTATATATATGCGTAAAACCGTACCCATCCGCCACACATGCACCGTCTGCAGCATGCATGAATGGACTCGCTTCGGTTCTGTTCGCCCTTCCACAGCCTTCATCATGCACACATGCTGGCAGCAATCGCAACCGTAATGTGCTCTTGCTGCTCACGTTCATCCACACCCTACGCTGGTCCGTACATGCAGTAAAACGTTGTGCTCGGTTAAGTATTGACCCTTGCATATCCACAGTGGCGTTCGAAGCCTGCTGCCGCTACCCGAATGCACCCATGACCTACTCTGGTCCGTGCATGCAGCAGCCACTTGTGCTCGGTCTTGTATCGTCCCCAAGCATGTTTACACCGATTACTATTATACAACCTGCACACATGCAACCTCAATCATAAACGTCGGTGGTCGGTTGTCGGGGAGCGCATACATAGCAACCTCACATGCACACTTCTGCAGTTGCGAACATACTTAAGATTTTTTAAGTTTGGTTACAAATAATTACATGCCACTGGAAGACATTGCCGGGACAGTCAATTTTATTCATCTGATCCCGCCTACCTTTTAGATCAACAAAGCTTCCCCGCTACCATGTGTTTATTTGTTTGTTGCTTATCCTTTTTTTACTTTTTCATGCATACGCCTACCGTTTTTTCTCTTTTCAGCTTTCAGTTTTGAAGCAGAAGGAGACGCTCGCTCAATGACTCAAACTCGTGTAACCAGTGGTAGTGTATGTGTAGTGTTGTGTTATTTTTTATGTATTGTTATGATTTGTTGTTAACTTTGTTATCATCAAAAGGTTTACCGTTGGCTAATCTCTCAAAATAAAACCTAACATAGTTACTTGGATATAATTGCCTGCCGACCAGCTCAGTTACGGAGACGACGTGTACAGCTCTATGTAAGAAGGGGCGCCAACGGTATTTTTAACAAATAGGCAAGTGTATCCAGGCAGTAGAACGAGAATCACTAAACTCAAGTAGCACAAATAAATATGAAAGAGAGCTCAACTCAATCATCAGTAGCAGTAACAAATAATAAATAACCACAGTAAAGTATCACAGTATAATTGGCATCTAAATATCACAGTACAATCGACAAAGCATAACTCTTACATAAATGCATCATAAATTATCGGTAACTTCATAACAATTAAAAATCAGAATCTAAATTACAGCAAACCGAGAAGCGGCTGCACAAATTCGCGAACGGATAAGTCATCAAATAATTATATAAGTACAGTCTAAAGTAAAACCTGTTAGCTGCTTCCGTCGAGCACGTCCAGGCGTGCTGAATACTTTCGCGCCGACAGCTGGGATCTATACGTTGAGCTAAGCCCCAAAACGGCTTACTCGAAAGTCGGAACTAATGGCCCATAACTGCATACTCGAAATGATTTACCCAAGACTGCTTATTCGGACTGATTTGCCCCAGGCTGCTTACTCGGATTGATTTGCCCTAGGTTGCTTACTCTGAATGATTTGCCCCAGGCCGCTTGCTAAGGAAAACGAAACCCAAAATTAATGCATGCAAACCTTTGCTAAACGACAAACAATATAAAGCGTAACTCACACCGGATGAACTGAGCAAACGAGCATCGAAGGCTAGATGCGGCATGGCGTAGAATAATCTCTCCAGCATAATGTCCAAAATACTAAATGCTTCGCTTTGCATTGAGGCTCCAAAGCTTCAATAACTACCAAAATCTTAAGTGCTGTATAGCGGTAGGACAAAACGGATCACCAAAACCAGCATCAAACATCTCCGCAGCGTTCCACCAAACCAAAAGCGACGCGTTCAGACAAAAGAATGCGGCATCGAGAGCGCTTCGGCTTCAACGCGGTCGAGCAAGGCCAAATCCAAGCGTGAAGATAACGATAACAAGCCCCACAGAAATCGAAAATTATCGAAGGCGTAAAACCAGCATTGCCGAACCACAAAAACGTAACAACTTTTATTATCGTTTATGGTTATTATTTCTTAAGGATAGTTGAAAAGATCCAGCAGGTTTTATAGCTAAATATAATCCTGTTATTTTTATATAGGGTTATATTAGTTTTTCTACCTGGCCTCCCTCCCTCATTTTTCCTTTGGGGGGTGAGGAGCGATCCAGTATCCAGATTTTATTTTACTACGATCTATACTCATCAAAAGCAAAAGAACCTGCCCCCGATCCAACTGACAAAAGAGCGAAACTGACTAAGCACTATTCGGAAGATATTCCACCTATAAGCAAATACGAAATTAAGATAGCTCTCAAGCAAATCAAAAACAATAAAGCAGTGGGACCCGATGGAATTTTTACCGAACTCATAAGTTGGGGCGGAAAATCGTTACTTAACCATCTTGAAACACTGTTCAATATGTGCTTGGATAACGGAGAGATCCCTAGCAATTGGAAAAATGCAAATATAGTGCTGATATATAAAAAGGGTGACAGAAAAGATCTAAAAAACTATAGACCGATCTCACTATTATCTCACTTATATAAATTATTTACAAAAATTATAACCAACAGAATAAGCAGCCGTTTAGACGCCTTTCAACCACCCGAACAGGCAGGATTCAGACATGGATATAGTACGATAGATCATATACACTGCATAAGACAAATCATGGAAAAAGGTTATGAATACAACCAACCCCTTTATCTAGCATTTATAGATTTTGAGAAAGCCTTCGATAGCATCGAAAAATGGGCTTTAATTAACGCATTGAAAAGAAGTCGTATTGACTATCGCTACATCAATCTAATAAATGCTATATATACAGAAGCTACAATTACAGTCACAGTATTCGAGAAAACCAACGCAATAAGAACCGAACGGGGCATTAGACAAGGGGACACCATTTCCCCAAAACTATTTACCAACGCGTTAGAAGACATCTTCAAAACCTTGGACTGGGACTACCTGGGAATCAACATCAATGGAGAAAACCTAACAAATTTACGATTTGCTGACGATATCCTCCTACTTTCAAACCAAAAAGAGCACCTAACAAAAATGATAAAAGAACTCCATGATGCTACAGCACTCGTAGGTTTGAAGATGAACATATCAAAGACGAAAATCATGTCAAACATGGAAGATGCCCAGGAAATCCAGTTCAACAACGGAGACAAGATCGAAGTCGTTGATGAATATATAGACCTTGGACAGAAGCTAACATTTACAGGTAACTGTCAGACAGCCGAAATAGAAAGGAGAATCCACTTAGGTTGGGCTGCCTTTGGGAAGCTCCGGCACGTGTTGAAGTCCAAGATTCCCCAACACCTAAAAACGAGAATATTCAATCAATGTGTTCTTCCATCACTAACTTATGGATCTGAGACCTGGACTTTTACGGAAACAGCAATAAATAAATTAATGGTCACCCAAAGAAAAATGGAGAGATCTATGCTGGGCATTCGTCTACTAGATAAGAAAAGAAACGAATGGATACGGAATAAAACTAGAGTAGTGGACGTAGCTCAGAAAATTGCAAAACTGAAGTGGCAGTGGGCCGGCCACATGATGAGAATGTCAGACAATAGATGGACGAAAAAGGTGACTGAGTGGAGGCCGCGAACGGGAAAACGAGATCGAGGTAGACCACGGACACGATGGCGAGATGATATTCAGAAAGTGGCGGGGACGCAGTGGATGAGTGGGACTATAAACAGGGAAGAATGGAGACAACTTGGAGAGGCGTATGTCCAGAGATGGAAGATATAAAACGCTGGAATTGATGATGATGAGCGATCCAGTAACCTTCTTTATGTGGTTAAGGTGACGATCAAAACAAATTGATAAACAGTTTTAATATATTGGTCCTTGAAGGAATACTGTGTTTCTTTTACCCGCATAATTAAGCATATGTACGTTAGATACAACAGCCAAAGGGTTCATATCTTACAGTACTCACAAATAATAGGATGTAGTAGGTTACTAAGCAACGTTTGTAAACAAGAACAAAAAACGGCTCGCGAAATCGAAGCCAAGTAGAAGGTTGTGTGCTGGGTTTCATATAAAATTGTTGTAAATCTTCGTGTAATTAAAGTCCTTTTGAGTTCCAACTGGTTGTATTATTGTTGTCTAGACAGTGGACGTGCAGTGTTTCCGGTAATCAGTTAGTAATCAAGATTAGAACAGCAAAACTTTTAACTTCGACACACAGCCACGGTTTGGAGAAGCGCAACGAGGATTTGGAGCAGCAAACGATGTCTGACAGCAGATACGACGAATAGCAGCGACATTGAGAGTACCGGCGAAGGCAGGCAAGAAGCAAGGCGGGTCACCCAAGCATTGCAGTCGAGGGAGATTCCGGCACCTTGGAGCAAAGCGGTTCCAGCAAGCAGTCGACGGCGCAGAGTAGAAAAAAGAGTCGCATTTTGGACAGTTTCCAGAATCGGGGAACCCAGGAAGGCTCTAAAGCAGATTGGCGTCCTTTTTGAAATTCGGATCGAGACAGCGTTAAATTAAAAAGGCGTCCCTGATTACCGATAAATAGGTTTGCTTATATGTTCTTTACCTGTGGCGTAATTATCAACTGCTTGCTTGGATTAAAAATAAAATTGAACACAAAATTCTGTGTCATTTCGCTACCATTATTTGAGGTTACAATGTTATTAAGAATCATTCGCCATACTCGTGCAATTATCATACAATTGCGTAAATATTCAAATGTGTACAAACCCAACTCTGGAATGAGAGTTTTGCGAACCTAACAGCTAGTCGGAGCAAAAGAATTAAGCAATGTGATTAATAAATTATTAAAGGGTAGCATAACTGATAAGTTTTCATAATCATTTTAAAATTATATTACCGGTTCAATATATAGGAACTCTTAACCAGTGAATGTGGAGGTCCTGGCGTACACTGATAATTTTTTTACTGATCGTACCATTTCACAAGACAATATAGAAGAGTTTAAAACTTTCATGTAAAGCACAAAACTCTCAATTAGAGTAAAATGAAGATACATATGCAAACAATATAAAATGTATGTTGATTGCAGGAAGCATGGCTGGCGAGAAGGTAGTGAACGAAGTCGATAGCTTTAAATATCTAGGTGCTTTGTGAAAAAAAAATGTATTATGCAATTAATAAATAGTCCTTTTTGTAAAACAGAAAGAAACAAAGAAACAAAAGTAAAAGTTTATAAAATAATATATGTTGTGATATCATTTGAAAGCCTGATGCTGGAGTAATAATATAAAAAGCTTTGGAAATAGGTTTTAAGTTTAATTTAGAAATTTATTATTTGTGTAATATCTTTTATCTACTCCAGTGGGATAAGTAACTCATTACGTCACCCATTTGTCACTATTTCAGTTAGGTAATGAAGCTCATTACACCACTCAGTTATGTAATGGTTTCATTACGTAACTGAGTTGTGTAATGACTTCATTCCATAACTGAAATAGTGTAAAATGAATGACATAATGACATTTGCCTACTAAAATATTTTTGAAAATGAGAGATTTGACATTTCTCTTAATGCACTTTTCTCAATTTTAGGCAGTCGTAGATAAAATTTTGTACAATACATGTGTGATAATGCATCATTAATATACTTGTGTGCTTACATAACTCGCGCTACGCACTCGTTGGTAACTTACACACACGTATATTAATGATGCTGTTATCCCACTTGTCCAGTAAATAACTATTACACACACTATAACTTAACAATCAACTCCACATATGAATATCAAAGCACCCTGGAAACTCAATTAAAGCCTCAGGGTCAATTCGTCTAATACGAAAACAACCTAAACTAATTTCAGTCACATTAGAAAATGCGTGGCTTCACTTCTGGGTTTTCCAGAAATTTGTGACGTTACGTAAAACTATACACTAGACGTCGCTTTAGAATTCGGTAAAAGCAAAAACCATATACAGTGAAATCTCCCATAAGCGGACACGCACGGTGCCAACGTTTTTGTCCGGTTATTAGAGGCGTCCGCTTAAGAGAAAAATCCATTTTTATGTTTAAAAAAGTTGTATTATGCTTATACCTTACGCGCTAACAATAGAGACAAGAATATAAAATAATTAAAACAAAGTTATGTAACAGTTGTTACAAAATCTAAAATACTCATTTGACGTAAGGGTTTGTCTGACTGTTTATTATACTTTCCGCATGTATTTCTAAATATTTTGACAGTTTGAATACTTTAAAGTCATTACTTTCTTTAGCAAAGCATTTAAAAATGTTCACTGTTAATGCTTCCGTGTGGGTCTTGATTACATTTTCACAAATTTCTAAGTCGCCATCGTTTTCTAATTTTGCCAACTGCACATCAACGGCAGCTGATTCACCTGAAATTTCGGTTACATCATCTTCCTCGCTTATTTCCTTGTCAATGTTTATAAATTCGTCAAGGTAGACGTCTTCGATTTCTGGGATACTCCTATACAGTTCAGCCATTACTGATAAGGGTAAATTGTCCTCTGGTTCGAATTGATTACACTAGTGTAACTTGATCCCCGCAGACTCCGCGGTCGCGGGGGCCCTGAGCCTAGTTTTCTTATTCTTTCATTCAATAAAAGCAAGCAGGAAAAATTCTTGCTATTTTTATTTTTATCATAATAGGCTGCCCACGCAAAAGGCAAAGTAGTTTTGAATTGCAGGTCTCTAAAATTAAGCGACATGGATTGTTTTGTAATAATATCGCGCATAGGGTAATGAAAGTGTCGAATTTCCTGCAGTCGTAACGCTGATTTGAGTTGACTTAATACCGCCCGTATTGCAAAAGAATTCTATATTTTAACAACATGATCATTAAATGTTGGATTTATGGATTGTTTTGACGCTTCACGACATTAGCTGGGCCTGCATTTTGAAGTGTCCGTACAAGAGAGATTTACAGTCTAAACATTGTCGAAAAATGGTGTCCGTGTCCGTTTAAGAGAGTGTCCGTTTAATAAAGAAAATTTTATTAGTAAAGTTAATGCAAGCAAGTTGGTTTCCAACAAAATGTCAATGTAAGAGAGGTGTCCGTTTATTAGAGGTGTCCGACAAGGAAGATTTCACTCTACAAGGATTGAAATTTAGAATAAACAAAACATTACAATAATTTCCTTTCGTCTTCGTACGTCTCTGCTTTCTGATTTTTGCTGGGATGACTGCCCCGCTGGACACCATCATGGACAGTAATTTTTATGTTGCCATCGCTTCCTGTATTGTGGAAATTGGAGAATGTCTGCTATTTATTACTATTAATTGCCCAAAACACAGCATAGCTTGGCTGGTATTTCACCACTGCAGTATTGACAATGCCGGTAAGCAAATTAAAACACCGACGATTTTACGACTCTATTGTTTTAAAATCGCACAGAATAAACGAGGTAATATTTTAAATAAACAAAACGATCCCATCCTCTAATCACTCCAACAGTCAATTCTACCGGTTTCGATAAATTCAAAATTTCTTCCAACTCCTAAAAAATTACAGATAACGTAAAATTTCCACTTAACCCATTGATGCTTTGGGCAGAAAACCTATTATGCCATTTGGTGATTTGTTTATTTAGGGCGTCTTCTACGCCCTTCCCAGCTAGTTTTTAGACCGCCAAATTGCTTTGTGGACTGCGTAAAAATAGTTCAACTCGATGTAGGAAGTAAAGACGTCTTAATCATTACTGTACCTTACGTGAAAATTTATAGTACAGTAGAGGGGCACCGAAAGAACATGTAATGGCAAGAAATAAATAGAAGAGCGACATGAATTAGGTGAACTTCATCACTTATATGGAGAACAAAATCATCCATAGAATTTTTATTTACCAGCTGGATTGAACTCCGCTGGCTGACGCACTTGCTTATCTTTGCATTATAAAGGACACTAGGCCGACAACACCAATGGCGAGCGAACTGCGCCCTATCTTTAACAATCGGTCACGGAGTTAAACATACAGGCACAACACGTGTTTATACGTATATAATTGAACCATGTTTTTAATTTTGTTTAGTAAAAAGTACGCTTTGATATATTTACTGAAAATGTCGAATCTTAAATGTTTTTTATATGGGCTATTTTAAATATGTTCCTATTTTCAAGGTATAAAACGTTCTATACGCCAGGTAAAAGGTTTTATATAAGAATTTCGTTAAATAAATTTATTAAAATATTTTGAATTAATTCTTGTTGAATATGAAGGAAGTCCCACCCATTCCTTGAAAAATAGTATACTCAATTCCATAGTGTATTGTTAAAGATAAATCAGATTTATTTTTTCCAGCACTGCTTAGTCTCGCCCTCGAAAAGTGCTGAAGTTGAAAGCTAACACATTTTGTATTTCCATTAATATTATGCTCAGATATCCTTAGCTACAAAAGCTATTGGCAAATGAAGGGGCTCACCCTTCCCAAGTTGAGTGTTCTAACGAATACTTTACTTACAACATTTTCGATATTCATGCCAGTTTTACATTTTTCCCTCTGTAAAAGATGGAAGAGCAAAGCAGAGAAAATCAAACCCGATTGAATTCGTCGCTTTGCTCCCTTGTAATAACGATTCTACATCGCTTATCAGTGTGCCAGCCAGCAAGCGTATATCCTGTAAAACTATTCTTTCCGCTCTACTATGCTCCACTCTTTACGCGCTCGGCTAAATTCCGTTGGCTGACGTGCTTGCTTATCGTTGTATTGTGAAGGCAATGTGACGATAGGAATGATGGCGGACGAACTGTGTTCGATGAATGCCGATAAAAACGTGACAAACGCATACAGGCAGACAGGCCGGCACTTACAATCTCGACACGCGTTTTTATATAAAAAGGATACTGTCAACGAATGTGTGATAAGGAAATCGAGAAAATTTGATGACTGTCGAAAAGAAACAAATGTTAGTTTCACTATTGTAATTGATATATTCAGTATATCAAATCGTGGGATTAATAATAAATAAAAGTGTTTAGTTTATATCAAGAATGATTTCCTATTTAGCTCAATTCAAACCACTTACCTCCCTTAGCCACCACAATCCAGAGAAGGTGGCATATGAGACTTTACACCCCAGCGGCAGGCATGGTATGGACGCCTCTGGAATGCACGTTGTTCCTGTATTCATATGTTGTTTAATATTGTTCTTAGATATTTGTTTATAAGTATAGGTCGAGTTGTTTTAATTTTCCCTTCGTGAAATGTTTAGTGCTTCAGTTCTAACTTTCAAATCTTTCCCTGAGTAATTTGTTTTAACAACAATAAATATAAGGAAAAATATATTTAGATTGTCTTTTAGTAGAATGCTCCATAACCAATCGCATAGAAAATTGCCGAAGTGTATTTATACTACAAGCTCTCCGGGGGAGAACTTAAATTGAAATTAACAATTGGAAAATATTTAGAACACATGTGTATTAAGTCCATTTTCTCAATTTATTATGATAATGTTATCGCAAGCAACACTGGAACATGTTTAGCTGCATATTTATTTGTCTTCCGACAATAATCCATTTGTTGCTATAATGGACCTAGTATCTCGTTTGCGACAGCCCGCTGCTTCTGGTAGTTGTTGACAGTTTTCTTGTGTTCTTGGTGTAAGACTAAAATGAACAGTATATCTCTTGAAAATGCTGTTAAAGTCAACAGTAAGTTTAATTTGTATGTTTTTTTGATAAGTTTTGTGAGATTATGGTATTAGCAATGACAGCGAGACTTCAATCATCGATGCTGCAAAACAGTGAAAAGCATTATCGTTCTAATATAACCAGACATACTATCAATTTTGGCGGTTTTTAAAAAGTTGAACTCTGAATTTATTACATTACTACATTCAATAAAAAAATCGTCAGAGTCCCATACTCAGCAGTAATTTCCTAGAACTTAATGAATGGCATAACGCCCAAATTTCTAAAAATTGTCAAATTTGTTCCGCAGAAAACGTATGCCTGACAATACCTATGGTTATTGTCTACTATTCCTATAAGAAAGCAAAATACCACTAAAACTCGCATAAAAATCATTAGATCGGGTATAATTTCGCCCACTCTGGCAATGCTGCTTGGCACAGAATGCGTTTAGGGCAAATTCTGGAATATTTATGGACGCGTTTATATTTTTATGGCTTTTCATAACCCCACTTGAACAGAAACTCTTTGTCTAACGTTCTGTAATTAAGTGGCTCTAAGATAACAAGTGGGAACCTCGGCGAGGTGGCCGGGAAAGGTAATTTCCAATTAATTTCGATCTCAACCGCTTAGGCTAAGTATAGTTATTTATAACACTTATGCGATGATTATTCCGTGATGTAAGGCGCTGTTAAGTAATATCTTCTAATTACAGACCTCAAAACGTGGCTGGGACTTGACTGAAACATTGTGTGTATGTAAATTTTTTAATTATGCAAATTTGCACTTCTGCATGGTGGACCAAGAGGCGTGTTATGGATGTGCAGAAACTTATAATTAATTTCCGATTACATTAGAAGATTGTTGTTATACATAAGCAAAACATGTATCTGTAGTCAGCTGCACTCTCGTTTAATTTCTTCACTCCAACAACTTTTCAGTGAGTATTTTTGGTAATTATTATTTCCTACAATTATTATTATAGTGCTTTTACCCTAAAGTACTCGACTAATCAATTAATCATAGTCGACTTAACCATAATTTTCATGATTTATATTATGGAAGTTCGGTATGTTACATATTGCGATTGTCTGTTTAATGTAAGCTTTAATGAAGTAATTGATTTCTAAATATCACTCAATGAGCAGTTTTTGAGATAAGAAGTTATGATCTCTATATTAAAAATGCTGTAAATGACCCATTTCATTTCCTGGGCAGCCCTTCATGTCATTAAAATATTTGTGTAGATCCCTTCATCCGCCCTTTACGGTAAATATTTTAGTTACTGACCTGAGTTGCTTAAAGTTTCCCAAAGTAATGGCTGCAGTGCCGTATTACAATAAAATGGCCACTAACGTCTTATGATTAAAAGAACTGGTAATAGAGGGTAATCTGTAAAAATGTCTTTAACAAGTGTTAACTAACATCTTTCGGCTATCAAAAAAGAGCAACCTCTAATTGTAATTAAGAAAAAAATTATTTTGAATCTGGAATTTAATACCGTGCAATTAATTTTCAATAACTAATTTCTATTTTATGAAAACTTATGGCAGTAAAACACTGATTAGAAACAAAGAATTAGAAGTATTGCGTGATTAACTAGTTTCACATTTAAAGTGAGTTAATAGGTTTCCAGATAATAATGATCTTTTCTCTAGCAAATTAATTAGCATAATTAAGTAGCATGAGAAATGTAATTTGTGTAGGCACGGAAGCTATAATTAAATATTATATAAGTTTGAAACAAAATCAAAATTAATGATGTGTACATTTTTAAATACCAACCCGTAGATTTTAATTGTAATGTGATCACGGATAGAAAAATATGTCATTTTCATATTACCTTTTCCTACATTACTTAAGTAATTGTTATAACCACAACTTTTATTCGTTAAGATCCATAGGGAAAATGTGTTATCTGTAATATTTACATTATCGGATTCACCATCCATTGTATAAAAAAACTACTTATCACAGCCAATGTACCAGTCTTAAACGAGGAGTAACACAGCCTTAGCTAGCTCAAACCCTCGGCAGAATATGGCTGGAATAAGAACCTGGCAGCGTCAAAGTTACTAAGAAAACTTACTAATCTTTGTACAAACGGGCTCCAGTCGTTATTCACAACAAAACACAGGTCTAGATACCAAAACAATTTCACCACCTACCTTGGATACCTCTTACTTCACAACCTAAATCTATAAAAGTATAGATAAACAAGAGATATACCCCAGTAACGGTAAGTAAAATTTAACTTTACTAAATAGACTAACAATTATTCATCATAATTAAATAACTAGAGGCCCGTAGGCCTAGAAATGGCAATTAACAAAACAAATCGGGTAAAAACCTGACGCTCTACAGTGGCAAATAATAATTAAATATGGCTGGAGTCAACCGCAAACCATAATGTTACAATTAATATTTAGTACTACCATAAATTGACATCTATAATGCCAAACATTACGGTTTAATTGATAAAAGATAGCCCGATCGCCAGCATGCAAACTGATAAAATTGAGTTGAATCGCCTTACGATCATGGTGGAACTACACAAACAACTGGATTGCAGCTTGTGCATATTTGATGAGTGGTTCAGTACACTTATTTGAAACGTAAATGCGACTAATAGTATGTTAATAAGTTACTTGATCAGAACGTGATTGATAACCAATGGCCGTTGTTAGAATGACGCATAACCTATTGCTGATAAAACTGCCTTTATCTTCAAGACAAATCCACTGAAGTTGGCAAATTTAGCGTGTACCTACTGCCATATTCTGGAACGCTCCAACATGGGTTTTTTCATACTTGCGATGCAGTATAAAGTGTATTTGCAACTGGAAACTAACTTCGGTGTTCCATGATCTAAAGGTGATCTCTGGAATTGTAAACCCCACATCGCCCAAGAGCGTGCATGGTGCAGATGCAGTGAAGGCTCGAAAAATGACATATAATGCATATGCCGCATAATTACCACATTAATTAGTATGGAAACCTAATAGTTCGAATGAGCTTACCTTAAAGAGCACAAGCGGGACGCGTGGAGACGCGAGCAGCTCACCTTTCAACCGTGCCAAAGTGGTTGTTTACAAAAAACAATTGATTATCGCCAAAATGCAAGGCCTACTCTGAGAAACATGTGAGATAAATCCCACTATCGATTCTCCGTATTGGCTCCTTTCAACCAAGGCTGAGAAGAAAGACGCTTGAGTTCCAAATTCAATGCCCGCTGTTATCGCCAAGTTTGCGCATTTGAAAAATGATATTCCCTCGCAGCATGTTCGAAAAAAATGCTATTTATTTTAGAGATGCGGAAACGGTCATCTTTGGCGCAGTTCAAGAAATGAACTTCAAAATACTACGGGGCGTTACAACAGATTATATCTCCATCTACTAGAAATTTAATTCATTCAACAAAACTTAAATCAAACACAGAGAATATTGATTTACAATGAACGTTGAAAGTGCTCACTACTCAGTTTTGAATTATAAAAATCACTGTTGTTTTGTACTTCTACAATAATAGTTTAAGTCACAACATGCTATTTGTGAGCCCAGATTCACTAAATTTTACAAAATACTTTACTTTCCATGTCATTAACCACGGTTCGTCAATTTTCATGTAACATTTAACATGGTAAACGCAACGAAGGACCTTCTAAACAAAATGCAAATATAGCAGTAATGAAACTGTTCTTATTTATAGTGAAGCAATTACTTTAGTTATCATGATGTTCGACTTCTCAAATGTTTTCTTTATATTATCATCTATAAATCCAAGTCCTGTTTTCATGAATTTTGATTGATTTCTCATGATTAGCCCTATCCCTGGTTCTTTCTTCATTGAAACTATACACATAATTATGCTTTCTTATCTTTATCATGTTGGCGTTCATTACAGCACAAGATTTATCCAGTACTGCTTTCCATTCGGTTTTATCTTTTGTAGGTATTCTCCATCTCAAGCGCAGAAACAACATTTTATTTAAAAAAAAATGCTCCGGCCATAATAACATGTAACTGAATCGTGGATAAACTAAGACTACCCAACGCATACATCGGGCTATTATGAAGATGTGAAAGATATTGGTAAAAGCAAAATAATGAACGGTTAGTGTTAGTTAGTTAGCGTTATTTTTGGGGAGACTCTAGAGAGTCTAGCAAGTAGGCCTTTATAGGTCCTTTTTGCCAACCCCATGAACAAGGTCTAGGCATGCAGAGTACCAGGTACCTTTGTCCTACTTAGAATTTTGCCGAGACTAAGGAGTTCCAACCTTAGCAAGGGATCTTTTACATGCTACACATCGTAGTAACATGGGACCCACGGCTTTACATCAATTCCGAATGATGGCATTCTGTAGAGGTTTTCATCCGCATTTTTTTATTTTTAAAAACCTCACCGGGATCGGGGATCGAACTCTCGACCCTTAGATCAGTAGCCAGAATGCTTACCACTGAGCTATGGAGCCCGGCTAATGAACGGTTATTCAAGGAAATCTTTAGAGTCAAAGCAAAGAGTACCTCAATAACTGAGATAAGTCAGTTAGAATGAAGAAACAACACCTCCTGCTGAATGTCGGCAACCATTGTGGGTATTGTGACCTTTAAAGCTGCTGCTCTAAAAAGTTACGTTGACAGCAGTTTTTGTTAATTACATCAGAGAGAGCTATTACTTGCAAGCAATTGGTCGCTATGGCGATGAATAACGATTAAAGGATGTGATAACAAAAGAAGAGACAAACATTTTTCAATAATACTAGGTTTGAAAACTCTTAGCTCATTCGAAGTTAATTGTTTGAGCGGTTATTGGGCGTTATATACGCACCTATTGTAAAAGTGTTAATTTAGAGCGTCGTATTGTTAATTATCACGCAGGGTGGAGTGTTTTTAAATCGCAAAAAAAACAATTTAAAGCAGTTTACTGAGGAGCTAAGGTTAACAGTGGGGAATCGGGACCGAAGTCAGCCCATCGAGCCATCTGCAAGCAGTTCAAATGAATTGGAGATACGCAAGGAAAGTAAATTTAGGTTAGAGTTGCCGCAACATAGAAAACAGCGCCGTATCGAATTGTGAGGTCGTTAAAGTTCATTTCTGTGCAGAAACGACTTAAAAGGCAGAGCTCAGACATATTTAATCAGACAAACATGCATTTTTATTAAAATAATTCGTATAATTATTGTAATAAAGTTTTCCATGTTGATTTGTAACTGTGAAACTAAAAATAACAGCTAATTTCTAAGTAGTTGTTTATAGTACTATGTTTTACTAAAAGTTACAACGAAGGTAATTTGATTTTTTGACTAAAAATAACAATCAACATAGCGACCAGTTTATTTCAATTATGTCAATGTGACTACTCAAATTTTCATATTTACCTGACTAATATGTTCTTGCTCCTACTTGTGATTCATTGACATGCTCAAACGAATTCTAAAGTAAGTTACAAATTCATTAAATAAATAGAAAAAACCGCGAGATTAAGTTTTTATTAAATAATAATATGGTATATTATAGCTAGAACATAACAAGTTATAGCGACTTATGGCGTAAGCATAGTTGTTATTCCAGTAAAACCATAAACACTGCATTTTATTTCTTCTTTTCTAATTAGACAGAAAGATTTTTTAAAGTTGCATTTTCATATTCAATAGATTTTTCGATTAGTCTTAGTGTGAAAATGGCATCTATCGGTTTTTTTCTATAGGTGTAGATTATTACAGTTTTGCATCTGTTGTTGATACGAATAGAGTTGGCATACAATGCGACACTATTTACCCATAATAATTAATTAGATCTTTTGTATAGCGGTTACAGCTTTCTTACCATTGATTAGACACATTTTGTTTTTGTACAACTTGTATGAATAATTTATGTATGTGTTTGACCAAGCTTATTCCCCCTTGCTTAATTAGTACGTGGAGGTTGTATACAGTACTACCAATGTCCACTACGATTGACCTCTTAATAAGTGTGACGAATCAGTACCATCTTAAGTACGATGCTGCAGTTCTCCGGTGTGACGTCTGCATAGAAGGCCAAGCGTCGCTCAAATTGCATAGGCGCAGAGTGTTTCCATGTGTTTATAAATTTAAAAAAAGGGGGCTTCTTGTGGAAATGGGGTTACCAGCCTTCAGCTGAGCCCTTAGTCGTACCGCATCCGCGTTTTTTGTGATGGAAAACGACGTCTCAAAGCAAATACCATAACTTTAAATACTGGGATACAAATATATTACAGTTAGAAGATAAACAAATTTAAATAATTTATCATGTTGGATCACGTGAAGCAGTTTTAATAACTGAAACGTCACAATATCTTGTCCTTCTGTTTCGAAATCATGATAAGTCAATATTTGGTCAAATTTGGAATTTAACCAGTTGTTCCTTTTTACTTTTTCATAATTGCACTGCGTCAAATATGCATAATGAACACTAACAAAGGGACTAAGTGACTTGTGTATTAAAAACAAAGCTCAATTATAAAAGAAATATTTCAATAAACGTGCACTACAATATGTGGACACAATTAACAGCGGCAGCCTTAACTGTCTTAATTCAGTTAACGTCAGAGAACTTTGACCTGGTATTTAAAACGGTATTGGTTAAACGATACAGCAGGAACTATCACCAAGCAAAGCGAATTTTAAGAATTACCACCAAACTGAAACAACGGAAATAGCGTCGATTCGCCTCTGCAACATGACGAGTTGCCTAAGAGATATGCTTACAACTGTTCGCGTAAGCTGTGTTGCAGCAACTGCTGTCTGATACGGTCGGTGATATTTCTAGTAGGTAGTAACCCAGACGTGGTAGTTCCAATCGGACGTAGGTCCACATCGATGGTAATCCAAGTCGGTAGTAAACCAAGACGATGGTATCTATGCCACTTGGGTGACACTGCATACATTTAAAAGCAGGTAGTAAACCAAGTCGGGGATAGTTCCCGTCGGATGTAAATCCACATCGGTGGTAATTTTTAGTCACATCTAAATCAACACCGGTAGTAGTCTGCACTTACCAATTTGTTACAATTGTATGCCGTCGAGGGCGGGGGAATTGTTAATAGAAAACATGAAAACTATTTGTTTTTGAAGTGGCTATATCCATATTAATCACCAATACTCTCTATAGAAGATAGCTTCGGCATCATCAACTACAGGTTTAACAATTCCTCTCGTCGATAGGAGCCCGAAATTCCTAGTATTATAACAGCCTAGAAATTAAATAAATTAATGTAATTCAGTTGCCGGTAAAACGGAATGTTACCATTTACCTACATCATTAAAAAATTTTATCCGCAAACGTCACAAAAGTGACAACTTATGTGTCACTTTATCTGCGTAAGCAGATAAAATAGCAACTTTTGCGTACTTTATGTGCCTAAGCACATAAAATCGTTGCGTTCTTTCTTTCTTTCTATGTTTGTCCGCTACCTCCTCCGAAGATACTGGACCGATTAAATTGTATGATGGCTTAAAATTTTGGTAATTTTTAGACTTAGATCGTAGGCCGATTTTTATGTTCAAAAAGAGTACGAAAAAGTTTTAATTTAAATAAATCCTTTAAGCAGCGGAGCGGATCATCTGTCGCAGTGGGTTAGTGTATGACAGCTGCCGTGGCCGTGTGCTATTAGCTCGGGTGATTCAGTATATTCATATATCATTACAGTAGCGCGTTATTTGAACAACAGAGGTTGGCGCAGGGGTACAGTGCTAGCCTGTCACGCGGGTGGCCTGGGTTCTATTCCCGGCCGATGCATCCTTTTTGTTTAATTTATATTAATGAAATTTACCTGAATACGTTTGCGGATAAAATAGTATATGTTATTCGGAGTAAAAGTGACTTTATGTGGGTTAGCTAAATTATTTGCCTCACTAACATTCGACTAAATAAACTTCAGCTTCGCCACATAAAGTATCACTTTTACTCCTAATAACATAATCTACTATTATCAGAAGCCTCAATCAGATGTTTTGTATATTTTCGTTCGTAAATGTTTCGGATATTTTGATAAGGTCTACAGCATTTTTTTTTGTAAATGTAATTAATATATAAACAGAGAAATCTTAACATTATCGTGTAGGTACTTATGAGGGATTTTAATATTTTTTAACGAAATAAACCAGAATTTACTTATCGTTTATATTGGCCGTCTTGCCATCGAGCCGTTAATAACCTATAAGCAGGTTTACAGCTTATTTTGATTCCGTATAAGTTATGAACAACCTCAATTAAAAGTTTCTTTAATCTCTGTGTATATAGAGGTGCTACTATTCTGACTTTTACAGTTCGTTGTGAATTTGTATATAATAATAAGTCAAAATTCAAAATTCAATTATCAATTTGTAGAACCAGGCAACAAAATTTTGTGAGAAAAATATTTTGTTTTAGTCACTATAAAAACAAGATTCAAGCCGTAGATAGCAGACGTTAATATAAAAAATCAAATTTAAATAAAGTTGTTGACAAACTGGCATTATTTTTTGACCTGGCAACTCTGTAGTCTAACATTGGCACACTTCCACATTGCTACTTCGTTTTGCGTTCATTTCCTTTTAACACGCTGTAGCAGTTGGTGCACATTATAATTTTTAACGGTTGCGTTCGTGACGCTTCATATACCCAGTGGATCAGAAAACCAACAAAACAGGCAGAAATAATAAGATTAGCTTGGAGCGAACCCACTGTAGGGTACGCGGCGCCTAATTTATTTTTTGTTCTAGCAAAACTAAAAATACAGGTCAGCTCGTAAAGGCCAATTTATGGGTCCCAGCAGCGATATTAAGGACCTTTCGAAAATTATTTCCACCCTGATAATTTCCCGTAGCATTTTTTAGTGTGTGCATGACACGAACCCATCTACCCCATAATATAATGCGCGTTCTAGACTTGGCGCATTGTGTTCGAGGGTTTTTAGCCGTGTAGCCATTAATATTCATAAATTATTGCGCCGGGGAGATATGGACAATAACTCCAAATTATAGACGATGAATGTACGAACGTGTACCACTGTGA
This sequence comes from Agriotes lineatus, assembly GCA_940337035.1. Taxonomy (NCBI): domain Eukaryota; kingdom Metazoa; phylum Arthropoda; class Insecta; order Coleoptera; family Elateridae; genus Agriotes; species Agriotes lineatus. The sequence continues at coordinate 28,380 of CALNHX010003220.1, read as the reverse complement.
TGGACCGAACTGCTGGAAGGTATAATTATAATTAATTTGCTTTAGATGTTTGGAACCTAATTAATTATTTTGTCCATAAATTTACATTATTCGGAGGTAATAAACACTCGACGGCTCGAGGAAGCGAGGACTCGCATTTCGCACACCAATTAATTTTCAATGGAACCAGTTATTAGGTGGGAATAATGGAGCGCTCCTTTGTGTCCAAAGAATCTTGCGAAAGCGCAAAAATCTAAAAGGCTATTTCCAGGCCATTACTTCTATCCGACAGAAAGCTAGGCCGCTAGACGTCATGCTACACGCACTTGGTGGGTGTAGAAACGTCACTGTGTCGTTAATCTTGGCGTTTTTGCAAACCTTAAAGTGATACTGATCTGCTTATTTTTACTGTTTCTCACACTGCAGATATGGAAAGCTAGCTGAAAAAATGTCTTTCTTGGTTACGGTTTTCCACAACCCTACGTAATTATTGGGCTGCACATTTTTTTATTAGAAGTAAATTTAATACATCATTGGTATTGTCTTAGTATTAAGCTACTTAAACATCTTTACTCATAGCCCTAATGATAATAGTAACTAAAAGTATTTCAATTTCAACAGTGAGACAAGAATGCATAATTATATGTTTATAATCTATGACGCATGACGTATAAGAACTAGACACGAGACTGCAATATTAATCACACTGGAATATAATAGATTAAATGGTAAGTATAACCAAGGCACATTTGTTAAGTAAATTATATTCTAAAATTGTATAATCCTATTTCATTAGATCTACACTTGTGATGAAATGGAGTGTTGTCTATTCAGCCTTGTTCCACCCATCTTTGAACATAGGTCTCCCCTAGAATTCTCCACAATTCATGATCTTGTGTTAGCTGGAGCTATTAGCATCCTGCAACTATAGTATAATCAAAAATTATTTCCATCCAATTTGGCATGGAATAGTTCCTAATTTATGAATACAGCTGTAACTCACTTAAAAATCAAACCCCAAGTTTGACAGTAAAGTATAGACATAGTTGCGTTCATAAATTAAGAACTCTTCCATAGCCATACTAGATGAAAATCATTTTTTATCATACTTTATTTTAATTACATATATGGACATATATTAATATTAATTTGCATATTTTAGAATGTTGTGCATGTAAATACACTAAATGCATATGTTAGCATATTTGTCTAACTTTTAAAATAATACGGTTTGGCACTTTAGTTAACTTCGAACTTCCAAAAGCGGCTTGATTCCCAAAATTATTTAGCTTACACGCAGAGCAATGACTTTTGACATATATCCGAATTAGATTCTAAGAAACCCAGTTTTGAAAACTGTATTTTGCATAGATTTTCATATTTTAAGAATCTAGTAGATCTAGTGCATACTTGTGCATATTTAATTATGTTAAAGCGTATGTAATGCATATAATTTATTTCTTTACGAAGATTTACCCAAAAATGAATTTTGGTAATCTGAATTTTTAACCTTTATTTGACGATGATGTTATTTAGAGAGTAAACGGATTATCTAAAGGCATGAAGTGATGTAAAATAAAAACAAATGTTTACTAAAGCTTCTCTACACAATGTCAAATAGTTAAGTGAATGCTGCTACTTGTAAGGCTGTCAACGTTTCGTAACAAAAAATATAAGATGACTAAATGGTACCTTAAAGCACCGTCAAGCAATATTCAGCGAAAAACTTATGTGCAAGTAGTTACGGAGTATTAAAAGTATAATAGTTTTTTTACCGTCCGGTGAAATAAGATGTATTTTGTGATTTATCTGTAGTTTAAAACCTATTGCTGCTATTTAATTAAGGAACTCCTTACTAATAATTAAATTCCAGTTCTTTCATATGTGTCTTCTATATGTTGCTTTTATTGCATATATTTACTTTCAATTGCATATTAAGTGTACGTATATTTGGACCATTTTATTGTGCACATAAATTGCGTGTTTTTCGGTTTTATATAGTGCTAATTTTTGCGCGTTCTGCCAATAACAGTTAGTGGATATGTAATTTGTTATTTGTTATACATAGTAATCACTTTTATGAAAATACAGCATGTCCATAAAATAATGGAACGATTTCCGCAAGCTATAAAAACTAGAATAAAGGAGATTTTTTTAAAATGCATTTTGTACTGAATTCTCCAAGTCAAAAAGTACATTGAAATCCCTATACTGTGTCACTAAGAGGAATTATGGTAATTATTTTGAAAATATGATTCAATGCCGCGCAATTTATTTTGAATAGGTAAATATGTGATTCTATTATTCCAACAATATTGTAATTATAGAACAGTGTATGTCGTTAATGGTCCAAGAGTTTTTAAAAACCGTAAGCTGCAATAAAAAAATTTACTATTTTGACGATAAATGGCATACCTGTTTAAAAAGCAACATTCAAGCAGAATTGTAGCTCAACGCAGCATTACATATAACATTCAAAGGCCAAGGGTTGACGATTGAGTGATTAATTAGCTTCAAATTCAAACTGATCTAATACGTTTCTTGATCGTGACTAATCTTAGTTTCCTTAATAAAATAATTACTATAATTAAGCGTTATCATAGTATTAGTTCGTGTCGTCACGTCTAAATTATAATTGAATGTTAGAGTTGGGAATAGAAAGCTAAAAATTAGTAATCAATATTTTCAACTGCATCACGCAGGAAAGGGATGTATTAATTATATCCAGTTTTCTGACGTGTTGTGGTTACACTATTCTAATGTCATTAAAACTACAATAATTTTCTGTGATATTTAGTATAGTCGCTCGTAGAAATTTTTTTATACGCTTGTTCAGATTTTAAATTGTTGGTAAATCACCTACGACAGGAGTAAGAATTTCCATTTATGGTTTTTAATATTCCAGATAAGCAACTAAGCACCCCTGTGGAGTAAATTATAAAATAGCAAGTAAATGATTTGGTGTACAACACCAAAATCTAAACAATTTTATTTGACTGAAAGTGTTTTACCACCACAAACTGTATTCTTTTTCCACTAGAAAGTGAAACTATAACACTGAAAAAAATGTATAACAGCAGTGAATTAGTTACTGGATCTTTGGCCAACTTCTTTATTCGTTGCAAAAATAAGGTAGGATTTGTGTAGGTTCATGTAATTTACATAAAGAAGGAAACATAATCGTGCTTTAAAACGTGTAAGGATTTATCGTTTCAAAAACGATTTAATAGACTTAGATGATACTTAAGAAAATCCTGGATAATTAATAATAATCATAAAGTATAAATGCGTCCTTAATCTATCACTCTAAGGAATACTGATCATTTACATTAAGTGCACGTATTATTGATATGCAAATCCCCTACTGTTTATTAGGGCATGAAATCAAGAATGTAGTTAATGGACCTTGTATCTTTACGGATCTCAATTTGTCTTCATGTAATAAACTTTTACAAGCCACGCTTTATTTAAATGTTTAGTTAATCAACATTTTTCAAGAATTCTTTAAAATTCAATTTTATAGTAATCACAGATAATTAGGACTTTATGTGTCATTCTCGTAGAGCTGCCCTAAATGAATGTGATAGATTGACGTTTATAGTAATGCTGTAATAATATAACTTATAGATAAACACTTAACATCGTTAAAAGTTTGCCTTAAATCAATAGAGCTCCGAAGCAAGGAACGCTTTTTATTGTATTGACTTAGCTTCGAACAAATAATATTACGGCTGCACGAGGCGGTTGACAATTCCGAAAGTACATTCCAGTTAGGAAATTTAAAAATTCACGACCTTCTACAGAACGTTTCCAAAGAAATATCGCCCGGACAGGAGTTTTTGCAGGTTTCTTTGCCGACACTCCCTGTCGACGCTGATATCGCGAACGAGGTTTCGTACGTGGGTTTCTGTTCTTGTAAACGGAACATGCAAAAATGTGGCATCGTATTTAAAGCCAATTAAAATTAATCGCACGTATCTTATTTCTTGCGGCTGGTATTATCTTCGCTAGCTGGGGACATGCCATACCGTAAATGCAGGACTCCGACGAGCTCTTTAAATAATACAAAGCCGTGTCCGCCATTATGCACTTAGATTGATTTATTCCTGCCATAAATCCATCGAATGTAAAACTCCAGCGATTATTGCTTTATATAAAAGTTTAATGCCAGCCATTCAGCCACAAATTATGATCGGTTTAGTAGCCGGATAATTTTAAAATGTGCATTATCGATGCCTTTGTTGCAGATGAATGGTTTCTTATTCCAGCTTGTAAGGGCTTAATAATTGTAAATCCATGACTATTACAAGGACGCATATCTCAAAATCAGCAAACCACACATTTGCCTAACGTGCTGTTCTGAATATCAAACGTTTGTTATTGTGCTGCTTGCACGCTACTGTGTCGGTAATTTTCGATAATATTCACCAGAGGGTAATTGCCATCACGAATTGTCAAAGCAGAACAAGTGCATAAATAATACAGACCCAGAGGGTTATTCGTATGCAAGGTTTATAGCGCCCGCTAAATCCGATTGTGCATAGGCCATCTGTTAGTCAAAACAGGACAGCACGTTGAAGAACAATCATTTTAATTGCATTAGCGAGCTACAGCAAATGTTTATTTTAGGTGGATCGCTAGTTAAATTCCATTTATGTATGTATCGTCTATTCAACTAGTTTCCATTTGAGGCAATAAAGAGTTGTTCGTATTTTGCACTAGGGCATATATTTTTTCGCTAAATATAGAGGAACTGACCTTTTTATTTTATTTTATTGTTACTGAATAATGGTAATAATTTATTTAGAGAAAGTAATCTATAATTTGTTTTCATATTGTAACAGGCACATAAAAAATACTAGAACCTGAACCAGAAATATCGTAGTAAATATGGTCAATAGCAGTTTGCTGCAAGCAGAACATGTACCAACATAAAAAGTTAAAGTTGCACCAACGTGCACAAAGTATTACAGGGTACGTTTGAAATGAGTAATCATGTATTTCTATTCCTATTCAAAGGATGATCTCAATAATGTTCGTAGTAGAGTTGGAATTTCTGACATCATTCATAAATTGCAAATTTTACTCGATAGTTTTCTGAGTAATTTTTGTAACAAAATAATTTCACACGAGGTAAATGAGGAAAGTGTAAAATCTGCAATAGAACTCTAGCAAACACATATTCTTTTAAGGACGTAAAAAACAACTTCTTTATTGAAACATTTAAAATAAAATTTTGTTTTCCGAATTGCTTTAGTATTTTTAAATTAATGGGGTATTTTACATTATTACAATATTATAAAAACTTTATAAATCGGGAAATAAGCATATTTTCCAGGAGATGTTTTAAATAACTAATATTCATGATCAACTTCTTCTTTGCGTGGTATAAAAATCCTTCCCTTCGCTTTATTACAGTTCTGTCTAAATAAATCTATACTGTCTAATTCTAATTTATAATATGTACTGTATAATGTGTCGTGTATTAACTTAAAAGGTATAATAAACAAAGTATAAACTATCGTATATATTGTATAATCTATAATGCTTAATATATAATCTATATTACATAGCGTGTGGTGCAAATACGGTAGCGTTTAATATTATTTTTATGTATTATGAATAATGAATAAAGCTTAATATATAAGCTGTCCGAAAAATACGTGTACAATGGAAGACCACCAGTTCCTTGGCCCAAAATATGATGATTTAACTCAACTTACCTATATACAAAGTTGCTTCGTTTAGCCGCTAGAGGTCTTCAAAAATGATTAGCTTTTTAATTGTTTTTAAATAATTCGAAAAATCTTTGATAGATTTTATTCATTTTTTGGCGATTTGTACCAGTAAACTACAGCTTTTTGTGGAATAAACCCTAATTTGAAAATTACAGGGCATTTAAAACTTTGTCACAATAAATTATCCATCCATATTTTTTTAACCCCCTGTATAATCACTACCAATGTTTTTTGTGGATAGCTACTTTAATTTAGAAACTATTTCCTCTCTCACAAAATTGTAGTTGGGTAAACGGTTTAGTCACGAAAATATTTTCTGAATCTCTACAAGCCTGAATCAGTAAAAGGCTTGTAAGATTTAGAAAATATGTTATTGTGGCTAAACCGTTCATCCACCAAAAATTTTGTAAGAGAGGAAATAGCTCTAAATTAAAGTAACCATTCAGAAAAAAAAATTGGTAGTGATTATACCACGGGTTAAAAATTTAAGAAAGTTAATAAATCTTAAAGCCCTCTAGCGGCTAAACTAAGCAACTTCATATATAGGTAAGATGAGTTAAATCATCATATTTTGGGCCAAGGAACTTGTGGTCTTCCGTTGTACACATATTTTCCGGACACCCTGTATAATGTATTAAATATAAAAAGTAATTTATAATGTATAATATACGAGGAGCGTTCGAATATGAATTATAATTTGAATTGCCCGCCGAAAGACCAACGCATGCACAGAAATTGTATACATTAGTTAATGCTCTGGAACGAGTCCTAACTTCATTCAGGGGTTAACTAGCCTATTCTGTAAGCTTTTCGTTAGCTTCTTAACTAATCGTTATATCCGAAATTTCGTACAGTGAGCAAGTTCGTATTCAGTAAACCCACTTCGTTAACAAATTCGTAATACCTTCGGGATGTTGTTCGTTGCGGCTGAGGTTCCCGTACGATACCCTTTTCCCTGTCGTTATGAGTTTAACGAATTCGTAAAATGTGTACGCTTGCGTAGTTGATGATTAGTTGACAGCAAAACATCAACATAACCTATAAATCGGACAAACAACGTATTTATTAAGTAATAATTTTAATAGAATTTGACGATAATTTTATACACTTGTTGATGGCTATTGGAGAAGAAGAGTGTGTAAACAGGTATGTTATTTTATTGCTGTTGTGTTTGGTGCAAATTATATTTATAAGTATAATTTTTCAGAGAAAATCTGTATCTTCAAAACTTTTTTCTAAAAGATCCGAGTGATCCTTTTAACCCACCTGAGCAAAATGATATACAAATGGTTCTTTCCAAAAATGTGTGGCTACAAGTTACTTGTTTGGTTTGAATTAGTCAAGTGTTAGTCGATGTACCAATCTCGTTACAAAAGCCACTTATGACCGTTTGTTAAATATATGGGTGAAGTTTCCAACCACCGCAAAAGAGAAACGGAGAACAAAATTGAGATTTTATGGGAAATTTCAATTCAGTGGTGTAATTGACTGCACACATATAGCCATAGTAGCTCCTCCCGCTGAAAACAAATAGTTTCCAGGGCGAGTATATATAAATCGAAAAAACTATGACAGCTTTAACGTGCAAGTAATATGCGATGCTGACCTAACATTGCTGGCAGTAAATGTGTGGTATCCAGAATAAGTTGACAATGCGGCAATATGGCCAACATCCATTATAGACCTCACTTGCTACAGTTTGTTGAAGGTACATGCGTTAATTATAATTTATTAATATCAATAATTTCTCTTGCAACAGCAAGTTAAATTATTTGAAATAAACATTTTATTTGAAGAAGTTTGTATTGTTGCAGGTGAAAGATCGTCGTGATTGTTAGGTGACTCGGGCTACCCCTTGCAAACCTGACGGTTTACGTGTATTGTTGGTGCAGAACTTACTATAACACAGGGTCGCTAACAAGTACAAGATTTATATCAACCGGAAATACAGTGGAAAGATGTATCGACAAATTTATACTAGTGCAATTGCATTTATATAATACTTATAACTATGTACGTACATAATATGAGTAGTGTACCTAGAGGATTCTGGACCAAAATGTGTCACTGCGCAGGTTTCTGCGCAGGTGTCTGCGCAGGTCTGCGCGCGCAGGTTTGTCAAGGTCGTTGGTCTAGCCGAGGTGAAGGTCACGGGCGGGGTCATTGGCCTAGTCGGGGTCATTGACCTCGGCCACTTCCGAGAATTTTTTCTAGGTCACGGATCTAGCCTAGGTCAAGGTCGGAGTCATTGGCCTAGTCGGGGTCATTGACCTCGGCCACTTCCGGGAATTTTTTTTGGTTAAAGGTGTAGTTTTTGAAATTTTCCCACGCTCGAGCGTCTGGGATGCAGACATGTCTATTCATGCAGGATGTTGTTATCATATAGGTAAGAAAGGGGGGCAGCGCTGCTATTCGGCTACCTTGTTTCGGCTACCATGTCCAGACATGTTTGAGAAATGTGCAAAGCTGTTAAAAATTGAACAAAGGAACCCAATGTTTGAGAAAAATCTGCACACAGCTAAATTGAATGCTGCCTTTGTTTAACATTTTTTTTCTGACTAATACAAAAGTTTTGTGGTCTTAGAGACATTGTTTGTAAGCAAAGTAAATATTACGGGTTTTTCCGTACTTTATTAAATACACAGTCTCGAGCCGATAGTTATTTATTTCGCTTGGATTTATGTACAGCATCCCTCACTTTAGCAATAAGCAAGTTCCTAAAGAAATATTATTATGCTGTAGAGATTTACAGGTTACAGTTCGGAGTGTAAACTGAGTTAAAAATTTTGGATTTAGCAACAGTACTATTTAATTGCATATTGTTTTCTTTTACCAAATTTTAGATTGTATTAATATAGGTTCGAAAGCACTGCTGACAGACAGACAGAAAACTTGTAATGCAGCTGCAAACCGGGCCTTGTCAAATATCGAACAGCAATATATATTAGTAAAAAATACTCTTCCAGGTTAAAAAGTTTGATGTAGTTTTAGCCAATCTTATACACATTCCAGCACTAAAAAATGGTAGGAAGCGGAGTCTTAGAAGAATTTTATAATACAAAACAGGGGCGATAAAATAATCGTGTCTACCACCCGACATTTTTCAGTTTATCCGATTCAGCAACTTCCGCATATCACAAAAACAAACACCTTCTTTGTTCTTGTGTTAGCACCTTGGCTTTAAGAATGTTACGAAATCCGATGCCACAGCACTATATGTTTTAACTACATTTTTCAATAACTACAAAAATAAAAAAGCAGCTTAAAATATTGTTTCTAAAAGGAGTGGTGGTGTAGTTTTATCATTGAAATTTCGATTTCTTACAACGGTATTTGTAAATAGTCCAGTTTTTGGTTGCAACGAGCATAGTCGTAGCAGAGATATCTGACGAATAGAAGATATACACAGACAGTAATATTAATCTAAAATTGAATTAACTAATATTATTAACAAAGTTGTTAAACGCATGATACAGGCAGTTATTAATTACTTAGTATATACAATTGTCCTATATCCGGTATTCATGGTTTATGTCTTAATCTGATTTTAATAGTCGATTAGAGTCGAATAACTAAGGTTATTACAATGCTAAAGACTGTGCGCAAAAAGGTAAGATATCAAAATTTTAAAATAAAACCCAGAGAATAAGAATTAAATAAAATAAAGCCAAGTAAAAAGCTATTAGATCACTGCAATATATTAGTAAAAAATAGTCTAATTAATAGGATGCTATACTCAATGGTGAGGGACAGTATAATTTTGCCGGATAAAAACTTATCTAGATTGGTTAAAAATCAGATGTATGTATAAGAGAAAATCTCAAACTTGTTTAAAAACATTTTGTCAGACTATAGAAAATTCCTGTCTAGACCTGCGGATGTGAGTCATCGTCTGGGAATGTGCAAGGTTGCTAAAAATAAACCGGTTGTCTGAGGTTTCTGCGTAGGTCTGCGCGGGAGTCTGCGCGGAGGTCTGCGCGATGGTTTGGCGGAAAATTCAAATTCTGCGTAGGTTTTGGCGGTAAATTCTGTCTAGGTTTTGGCGGGAAATTCAAATTATAATCAGTGTTCTTGATGGGAAAATCTGGGAGTGTGCAAGGTTGCTAAAATGTATGGGGTCTTTGTCTGAGAAATTTACACCAGATGTAGTTAATGACCTCCATTATCAGTGTCTATAAATTTGGTAGACAGACAGACAGACAGACAGACAGACAGACAGACAGGCAGGCAGGCAGGCAGGCAGGCAGGCAGGCAGGCAGGCAGGCAGGCAGGCAGGCAGGCAGGCAGGCAGGCAGGCAGGCAGGCAGGCAGGCAGGCAGGCAGGCAGGCAGGCAGGCAGGCAGGCAGGCAGGCAGGCAGGCAGGCAGGCAGGCAGGCAGGCAGGCAGGCAGGCAGGCAGGCAGGCAGGCAGGCAGGCAGGCAGGCAGGCAGGCAGGCAGGCAGGCAGGCAGGCAGGCAGGCAGGCAGGCAGGCAGGCAGGCAGGCAGGCAGGCAGGCAGGCAGGCAGGCAGGCAGGCAGGCAGGCAGGCAGGCAGGCAGGCAGGCAGGCAGGCAGGCAGGCAGGCAGGCAGGCAGGCAGGCAGGCAGGCAGGCAGGCAGGCAGGCAGGCAGGCAGGCAGGCAGGCAGGCAGGCAGGCAGGCAGGCAGGCAGGCAGGCAGGCAGGCAGGCAGGCAGGCAGGCAGGCAGGCAGGCAGGCAGGCAGGCAGGCAGGCAGGCAGGCAGGCAGGCAGGCAGGCAGGCAGGCAGGCAGGCAGGCAGGCAGGCAGGCAGGCAGGCAGGCAGGCAGGCAGGCAGGCAGGCAGGCAGGCAGGCAGGCAGGCAGGCAGGCAGGCAGGCAGGCAGGCAGGCAGGCAGGCAGGCAGGCAGGCAGGCAGGCAGGCAGGCAGGCAGGCAGGCAGGCAGGCAGGCAGGCAGGCAGGCAGGCAGGCAGGCGGCAGGCAGGCAGGCAGGCAGGCAGGCAGGCAGGCAGGCAGGCAGGCAGGCAGGCAGGCAGGCAGGCAGGCAGGCAGGCAGGCAGGCAGGCAGGCAGGCAGGCAGGCAGGCAGGCAGGCAGGCAGGCAGGCAGGCAGGCAGGCAGGCAGGCAGGCAGGCAGGCAGGCAGGCAGGCAGGCAGGCAGGCAGGCAGGCAGGCAGGCAGGCAGGCAGGCAGGCAGGCAGGCAGGCAGGCAGGCAGGCAGGCAGGCAGGCAGGCAGGCAGGCAGGCAGGCAGGCAGGCAGGCAGGCAGGCAGGCAGGCAGGCAGGCAGGCAGGCAGGCAGGCAGGCAGGCAGGCAGGCAGGCAGGCAGGCAGGCAGGCAGGCAGGCAGGCAGGCAGGCAGGCAGGCAGGCAGGCAGGCAGGCAGGCAGGCAGGCAGGCAGGCAGGCAGGCAGGCAGGCAGGCAGGCAGGCAGGCAGGCAGGCAGGCAGGCAGGCAGGCAGGCAGGCAGGCAGGCAGGCAGGCAGGCAGGCAGGCAGGCAGGCAGGCAGGCAGGCAGGCAGGCAGGCAGGCAGGCAGGCAGGCAGGCAGGCAGGCAGGCAGGCAGGCAGGCAGGCAGGCAGGCAGGCAGGCAGGCAGGCAGGCAGGCAGGCAGGCAGGCAGGCAGGCAGGCAGGCAGGCAGGCAGGCAGGCAGGCAGGCAGGCAGGCAGGCAGGCAGGCAGGCAGGCAGGCAGGCAGGCAGGCAGGCAGGCAGGCAGGCAGGCAGGCAGGCAGGCAGGCAGGCAGGCAGGCAGGCAGGCAGGCAGGCAGGCAGGCAGGCAGGCAGGCAGGCAGGCAGGCAGGCAGGCAGGCAGGCAGGCAGGCAGGCAGGCAGGCAGGCAGGCAGGCAGGCAGGCAGGCAGGCAGGCAGGCAGGCAGGCAGGCAGGCAGGCAGGCAGGCAGGCAGGCAGGCAGGCAGGCAGGCAGGCAGGCAGGCAGGCAGGCAGGCAGGCAGGCAGGCAGGCAGGCAGGCAGGCAGGCAGGCAGGCAGGCAGGCAGGCAGGCAGGCAGGCAGGCAGGCAGGCAGGCAGGCAGGCAGGCAGGCAGGCAGGCAGGCAGGCAGGCAGGCAGGCAGGCAGGCAGGCAGGCAGGCAGGCAGGCAGGCAGGCAGGCAGGCAGGCAGGCAGGCAGGCAGGCAGGCAGGCAGGCAGGCAGGCAGGCAGGCAGGCAGGCAGGCAGGCAGGCAGGCAGGCAGGCAGGCAGGCAGGCAGGCAGGCAGGCAGGCAGGCAGGCAGGCAGGCAGGCAGGCAGGCAGGCAGGCAGGCAGGCAGGCAGGCAGGCAGGCAGGCAGGCAGGCAGGCAGGCAGGCAGGCAGGCAGGCAGGCAGGCAGGCAGGCAGGCAGGCAGGCAGGCAGGCAGGCAGGCAGGCAGGCAGGCAGGCAGGCAGGCAGGCAGGCAGGCAGGCAGGCAGGCAGGCAGGCAGGCAGGCAGGCAGGCAGGCAGGCAGGCAGGCAGGCAGGCAGGCAGGCAGGCAGGCAGGCAGGCAGGCAGGCAGGCAGGCAGGCAGGCAGGCAGGCAGGCAGGCAGGCAGGCAGGCAGGCAGGCAGGCAGGCAGGCAGGCAGGCAGGCAGGCAGGCAGGCAGGCAGGCAGGCAGGCAGGCAGGCAGGCAGGCAGGCAGGCAGGCAGGCAGGCAGGCAGGCAGGCAGGCAGGCAGGCAGGCAGGCAGGCAGGCAGGCAGGCAGGCAGGCAGGCAGGCAGGCAGGCAGGCAGGCAGGCAGGCAGGCAGGCAGGCAGGCAGGCAGGCAGGCAGGCAGGCAGGCAGGCAGGCAGGCAGGCAGGCAGGCAGGCAGGCAGGCAGGCAGGCAGGCAGGCAGGCAGGCAGGCAGGCAGGCAGGCAGCAGGCAGGCAGGCAGGCAGGCAGGCAGCCAAGCAGCCAAGCCAAGCCAAGCCAAGCCAACCCAGGCCAGACTAAGCCAAGCCAAGCCAAGCCAAGCCAAGCCAAGCCAACCCAAGCCAAGCCAAGCCAAGCCAAGCCAAGCCAAGCCAAGCCAAGCCAAGCCAAGCCAAGCCAAGCCAAGCCAAGCCAAGCCAAGCCAAGCCAAGCCAAGCCAAGCCAAGCCAAGCCAAGCCAAGCCAAGCCAAGCCAAGCCAAGCCAAGCCAAGCCAAGCCAAGCCAAGCCAAGCCAAGCCAAGCCAAGCCAAGCCAAGCCAAGCCAAGCCAAGCCAAGCCAAGCCAAGCCAAGCCAAGCCAAGCCAAGCCAAGCCAAGCCAAGCCAAGCCAAGCCAAGCCAAGCCAAGCCAAGCCAAGCCAAGCCAAGCCAAGCCAAGCCAAGCCAAGCCAAGCCAAGCCAAGCCAAGCCAAGCCAAGCCAAGCCAAGCCAAGCCAAGCCAAGCCAAGCCAAGCCAAGCCAAGCCAAGCCAAGCCAAGCCAAGCCAAGCCAAGCCAAGCCAAGCGAAGCCAAGCCAAGCCAATCCAAGCCAAGCCAAGCCAAGCCAAGCCAAGCCAAGCCAAGCCAAGCCAAGCCAAGCCCAGCCAAGCCAAGCCAAGCCAAGCCAAGCCAAGCCAAGCCAAGCCAAGCCAAGCCAAGCCAAGCCCAGCCAAGCCAAGCCAAGCCAAGCCAAGCCAAGCCAGGCCAAGCCAAACCAAGCCAAGCCAAGCCAAGCACAGCCAAGCCAAGCCAAGCCATCCCAAGCCAAGCCAAGCCAAGCCAAGCCAAGCCAAGCCAAGCCAAGCCAAGCCAAACCAAGCCAAGCCAAGCCAAGCCAAGCCAAGCCAAGCCAAGCCAAGCCAAGCCAAGCCAAGCTAGGCCAACCCAAGCCAAGCGAAGCCAAGCCAAGCCAAGCCAAGCCAAGCCAAACCAAGCCAAGCCAAGCCAAGCCAAGCCAAGCCAACCCAAGCCAGGCCAAGCCAAGCCAAGCCAAGCCAAGCCAAGCCAAGCCACGCCAGGCCAGGCCACGCCAGGCCAGGCCAGGCCAGGCCAGGCCAGGCCACGCCAAGCCAAGCCAAGCCAAGCCAAGCCAAGCCAAGCCAAGCCAAGCCAAGCCAAGCCAACCCAGGCCAGGCCAGGCCAAGCCAAGCCAAGCCAAGCCAAGCCAAGCCAAGCCAAGCCAAGCCAAGCCAAGCCAAGCCAAGCCAAGCCACGCCAGGCCAGGCCACGCCAGGCCAGGCCACGCCAGGCCAGGCCACGCCAGGCCAGGCCAGGCCAGGCCAGGCCAGGCCACGCCAAGCCAAGCCAAGCCAAGCCAAGCCAAGCCAAACCAAGCCAAGCCAAGCCAACCCAGGCCAGGCCAGGCCAAGCCAAGCCAAGCCAAGCCAAGCCAAGCCAAGCCAAGCCAAGCCAAGCCAAGCCAAGCCAAGCCAAGCCAAGCCAAGCCAAGCCAAGCCAAGCCAAGCCAAGCCTAGCCAAGCCAAGCCAAGCCAAGCCAAGCCAAGCCAAGCCAAGCCAAGCCAAGCCAAGCCAAGCCAAGCCAACCCAAGCCAAGCCAAGCCAAGCCAAGCCAAGCCAAGCCAAGCCAAGCCAAGCCAAGCCAAGCCAAGCCAAGCCAAGCCAAGCCAAGCCAAGCCAAGCCAAGCCAAGCCAAGCCAAGCCAAGCCAAGCCAAGCCAAGCCAATCCAAGCCAAGCCAAGCCAAGCCAAGCCAAGCCAAGCCAAGCCAAGCCAAGCCAAGCCAAGCCAAGCCAAGCCAAGCCAAGACAAGCCAAGCCAAGCCAAGCCAAGCCAACCCAAGCCTACCCAAGCCCAACCAAGCCAGGCCAAGCCAAACAAAGGCAAGCCAAGGTAAGCCAGGCCAAGCCAAACCAAGGCAAGCTAAGCCAAGCCAAGCCAAGCCAAGCCAAGCCAATCCAAGCCAAGCCAAGCCAAGCCAAGCCAAGCCAAGCCAAGCCAAGCCAAGCCAAGCCAAGCCAAGCCAAGCCAAGTCAAGCTAAGCCAAGCCAAGCCAAGCCAAGCCAAGCCAAGCCAAGCCAAGCCAACCCAAGCCAAGCCAAGCCAAGCCAAACCTAGCCAAGCCAAGCCAAGCCAAGCCAAGCAAAGCCAAGCCAAGCCAAGCTAGGCCAACCCAAGCCAAGCTATCCCAAGCCAAGCCAAGCCAAGCCAGGCCAAGCCAAGCCAAGCCAAGCCAAGCCAAGCCAACCCAAGCCAAGCCAAACCAACCCAAACCAAGCCAACCTAAGCCAACCCAAGCCATGCCAAGCCAAGCCAAGCCAAGCCAAGCCAAGCCAAGCCAAACCAACCCAAGCCAAGCCAAGCCAAGCCAAGCCAAGCCAAGCCAAGCCTAGCCAAGCCAAGCCAAGCCAAGCCAAGCCAAGCCAAGCCAAGACAAGCCAAGCCAAGCCAAGCCAATCCAAGAGAAGCCAAGCCAAGCCAAGCCAAGCCAAGCCAAGCCAAGACAAGCCAACCCAAGCCAACCCAAGCCATGCCAAGCCAAGCCAAGCCAAGCCAAGCCAAGCCAAGCCAATCCAATAGAAGCCAAACCAAGTCAAGCCAAGCCAAGCCAAGCCAAGCCAAGCCAAGCCAAGACAAGCCAAGCCAAGACAAGCCAAGCCAAGCCAACCCAGGCCAGGCCAGGCCAGGCCAGGCCAAGCCAGGCCACGCCAAGCCAAGCGAAGCCGCGCCAAGCCAAGCCAAGGCAAGCCAAGCCAAGACAAGCAAGCCAAGCCAAGCCAAGCCAAGACAAGCCAAGCCAAGCCAAGCCAAGCCAAGCCAGGCCAGGTCAGGCCAGGCCAGGCAGGCCAGGCCAAGCCAAGCCAAGCCACGCTAAGCCAAGCCAAGCCAAGCCAAGCCAAGCCAAGCCAAGCTAAGCCAAGCCAAGCCAAGCCAAGCCAAGCCAAGCCAAGCTAAGCCAAACCAACACAAGCCAAGCCAAGCCAAGCCAAGCCAAGCCAAGCCAAGCCAAGCCAAGCCAAGCCAAGCCAGGCCAGGTCAGGCCAGGCCAGGCAGGCCAGGCCAAGCCAAGCCAAGCCACGCTAAGCCAAGCCAAGCCAAGCCAAGCCAAGCCAAGCCAAGCTAAGCCAAACCAACACAAGCCAAGCCAAGCCAAGCCAAGCCAAGCCAAGCCAAGCCAAGACAAGCCAAGCCAAGCCAACCCAGGCCAGGCCAGGCCAGGCCAGGCCAAGCCAGGCCACGCCAAGCCAAGCGAAGCCGCGCCAAGCCCAGCCAAGGCAAGCCAAGCCAAGACAAGCAAGCCAAGCCAAGCCAAGCCAAGACAAGCCAAGCCAAGCCAAGCCAAGCCAAGCCAGGCCAGGTCAGGCCAGGCCAGGCAGGCCAGGCCAAGCCAAGCCAAGCCACGCTAAGCCAAGCCAAGCCAAGCCAAGCCAAGCCAAGCCAAGCTAAGCCAAACCAACACAAGCCAAGCCAAGCCAAGCCAAGCCAAGCCAAACCAAGTCAAGCCAAGCCAAGCCAAGCCAAGCCAAGCCAAGCCAAGCCAAGCCAAGCCAAGCCAAGCCAAGCAAAGCCAAGCCAAGCCAAGCCAAGCCAAGCCAAGCCAAGCCAAGCCAAACCAACCCAAGCCAAGCCAAGCCAAGCCAAGCCAAGCCAAGCCAGGCCAGGTCAGACCAGGCCAGGCAGGCTAGGCCAAGCCGAGCCAAGCCACGCCAAGCCAAGCCAAGCCAAGCCAAGGCAAGCCAAACCAAACTAAGCCAAACCAACACAAGCCAAGCCAAGCCAAGCCAAGCCAAACCAAGTCAAGCCAAGCCAAGGCAAGCCAACTTAAGCCAAGCCAATCCAAGCCAAGCCAAGCCAAGCCAAGCCAAGCCAAGCCAAGCCAAGCCAAGCCAAGCCAAGTCAAGCTAAGCCAAGCCAAGCCAAGCCAAGCCAAGCCAAGCCAAGCCAACCCAAGCCAAGCCAAACCAACCCAAGCCAAGCCAACCCAAGCCAAACCAAGCCATGCCAAGCCAAGTCAAGCCAAGCCAAGCCAAGCCAAGCCAAGCCAAACCAACCCAAGCCAAGCCAAGCCAAGCCAAGCCAAGCCAAGCCAAGCCAAGCCAAGCCAAGCCAAGCCAAGTCAACCCAAGCCAAGCCAAACCAACCCAAACCAAGCCAACCTAAGCCAACCCAAGCCATGCCAACCCAAGCCAAGCCAAGCCAAGACAAGCCAAGCCAAACCAACCCAAGCCAAGCCAAGCCAATCCAAGACAAGCGAAGCCAAGCCAAGCCAAGCCAAGCCAACCCAACCCAAACCAAGCCAGGCCAAGCCAAACCAAGGCAAGCCAACTTAAGGCAAGCCAATCCAAGCCAAGCCAAGCCAAGCCAAGCCAACCCAAGCCAAGCCAAACCAACCCAAGCCAAGCCAAGCCAAGCCAACCCAACCCAAACCAAGCCAGGCCAAGCCAAACCAAGGCAAGCCAACTTAAGGCAAGCCAATCCAAGCCAAGCCAAGCCAAGCCAAGCCAACCCAAGCCAAGCCAAACCAACCCAAGCCAAGCCAACCCAAGCCAACCTAAGCTATGCCAAGCCAAGCCAAGCCAAGCCAAGCCAAGCCAAGCCAAACCAACCCAAGCCAAGCCAAGCCAAGCCAAGCCAAGCCAAGACAAGCCAAGCCAAGCCAAGCCAAGCCAAGCCAAGACAAGCCAAGCCAAGCCAAGCCAAGCCAAGCCAAGCCAAGCCAAGCCAAGACAAGCCAAGCCAAGCCAAGCCAAGCCAAGCCAAGACAAGCCAAGCCAAGCCAAGCCAAGCCAAGCAAAGACAAGCCAAGACAAGCCAAGCCAAGACAAGCCAAGCCAAGCCAAGACAAGCCAGTCCAAGCGAAGCCAAGCCAAGCCAAGAGAAGCCAAGCCAAGCCAAGACAAGCCAAGCCAAGCCAAGCAGAGCCAAGCCAAACCAAGCCAAGCCAAGCCCACCCAAGCCAAACCAAGCCCAGCCAGGCCCAGCCAAGCCAAGCCAAGCCAAGCCAAGCCAAGCCAAGCCAAGCCAAGCCAAGCCAAGCCAAGCCAAGCCAAGCCAAGCCAAGCCAAGCCAAGCCAAGCCAAGCCAAGCCAAGCCAAGCCAAGCCAAGCCAAGCCAAGCCAAGCCAAGCCAAGCCAATCCAAGCCAAGCCAAGCCAAGCCAAGCCAAGCCAAGCCAAGCCAAGCCAAGCCAAGCCAAGCCAAGCCAAGCCAAGCCAAGCCAAGCCAAGACAAGCCAAGCCAAGCCAAGCCAAGCCAACCCAAGCCTACCCAAGCCCAACCAAGCCAGGCCAAGCCAAACAAAGGCAAGCCAAGGTAAGCCAGGCCAAGCCAAACCAAGGCAAGCTAAGCCAAGCCAAGCCAAGCCAAGCCAAGCCAATCCAAGCCAAGCCAAGCCAAGCCAAGCCAAGCCAAGCCAAGCCAAGCCAAGCCAAGCCAAGCCAAGCCAAGCCAAGTCAAGCTAAGCCAAGCCAAGCCAAGCCAAGCCAAGCCAAGCCAAGCCAAGCCAACCCAAGCCAAGCCAAGCCAAGCCAAACCTAGCCAAGCCAAGCCAAGCCAAGCCAAGCAAAGCCAAGCCAAGCCAAGCTAGGCCAACCCAAGCCAAGCTATCCCAAGCCAAGCCAAGCCAAGCCAGGCCAAGCCAAGCCAAGCCAAGCCAAGCCAAGCCAACCCAAGCCAAGCCAAACCAACCCAAACCAAGCCAACCTAAGCCAACCCAAGCCATGCCAAGCCAAGCCAAGCCAAGCCAAGCCAAGCCAAGCCAAACCAACCCAAGCCAAGCCAAGCCAAGCCAAGCCAAGCCAAGCCAAGCCTAGCCAAGCCAAGCCAAGCCAAGCCAAGCCAAGCCAAGCCAAGACAAGCCAAGCCAAGCCAAGCCAATCCAAGAGAAGCCAAGCCAAGCCAAGCCAAGCCAAGCCAAGCCAAGCCAACCCAGGCCAGGCCAGGCCAGGCCAGGCCAAGCCAGGCCACGCCAAGCCAAGCGAAGCCGCGCCAAGCCCAGCCAAGGCAAGCCAAGCCAAGACAAGCAAGCCAAGCCAAGCCAAGCCAAGACAAGCCAAGCCAAGCCAAGCCAAGCCAAGCCAGGCCAGGTCAGGCCAGGCCAGGCAGGCCAGGCCAAGCCAAGCCAAGCCACGCTAAGCCAAGCCAAGCCAAGCCAAGCCAAGCCAAGCCAAGCTAAGCCAAACCAACACAAGCCAAGCCAAGCCAAGCCAAGCCAAGCCAAACCAAGTCAAGCCAAGCCAAGCCAAGCCAAGCCAAGCCAAGCCAAGCCAAGCCAAGCCAAGCCAAGCAAAGCCAAGCCAAGCCAAGCCAAGCCAAGCCAAGCCAAGCCAAGCCAAGCCAAACCAACCCAAGCCAAGCCAAGCCAAGCCAAGCCAAGCCAAGCCAGGCCAGGTCAGACCAGGCCAGGCAGGCTAGGCCAAGCCGAGCCAAGCCACGCCAAGCCAAGCCAAGCCAAGCCAAGGCAAGCCAAACCAAACTAAGCCAAACCAACACAAGCCAAGCCAAGCCAAGCCAAGCCAAACCAAGTCAAGCCAAGCCAAGGCAAGCCAACTTAAGCCAAGCCAATCCAAGCCAAGCCAAGCCAAGCCAAGCCAAGCCAAGCCAAGCCAAGCCAAGCCAAGCCAAGTCAAGCTAAGCCAAGCCAAGCCAAGCCAAGCCAAGCCAAGCCAAGCCAACCCAAGCCAAGCCAAACCAACCCAAGCCAAGCCAACCCAAGCCAAACCAAGCCATGCCAAGCCAAGTCAAGCCAAGCCAAGCCAAGCCAAGCCAAGCCAAACCAACCCAAGCCAAGCCAAGCCAAGCCAAGCCAAGCCAAGCCAAGCCAAGCCAAGCCAAGCCAAGCCAAGCCAAGTCAACCCAAGCCAAGCCAAACCAACCCAAACCAAGCCAACCTAAGCCAACCCAAGCCATGCCAACCCAAGCCAAGCCAAGCCAAGACAAGCCAAGCCAAACCAACCCAAGCCAAGCCAAGCCAATCCAAGACAAGCGAAGCCAAGCCAAGCCAAGCCAAGCCAACCCAACCCAAACCAAGCCAGGCCAAGCCAAACCAAGGCAAGCCAACTTAAGGCAAGCCAATCCAAGCCAAGCCAAGCCAAGCCAAGCCAACCCAAGCCAAGCCAAACCAACCCAAGCCAAGCCAAGCCAAGCCAACCCAACCCAAACCAAGCCAGGTCAAGCCAAACCAAGGCAAGCCAACTTAAGGCAAGCCAATCCAAGCCAAGCCAAGCCAAGCCAAGCCAACCCAAGCCAAGCCAAACCAACCCAAGCCAAGCCAACCCAAGCCAACCTAAGCTATGCCAAGCCAAGCCAAGCCAAGCCAAGCCAAGCCAAGCCAAACCAACCCAAGCCAAGCCAAGCCAAGCCAAGCCAAGCCAAGACAAGCCAAGCCAAGCCAAGCCAAGCCAAGCCAAGACAAGCCAAGCCAAGCCAAGCCAAGCCAAGCCAAGCCAAGCCAAGACAAGCCAAGCCAAGCCAAGCCAAGCCAAGCCAAGACAAGCCAAGCCAAGCCAAGCCAAGCCAAGCAAAGACAAGCCAAGACAAGCCAAGCCAAGACAAGCCAAGCCAAGCCAAGACAAGCCAGTCCAAGCGAAGCCAAGCCAAGCCAAGAGAAGCCAAGCCAAGCCAAGACAAGCCAAGCCCAGCCAAGCAGAGCCAAGCCAAACCAAGCCAAGCCAAGCCCACCCAAGCCAAACCAAGCCCAGCCAGGCCCAGCCAAGCCAAGCCAAGCCAAGCCAAGCCAAGCCAAGCCAAGCCAAGCCAAGCCAAGCCAAGCCAAGCCAAGCCAAGCCAAGCCAAGCCAAGCCAAGCCAAGCCAAGCCAAGCCAAGCCAGGCCAAGCCAAGCACAGCCAAGCTAAGCCAAACCAAGCCAAGCCAAGCCAAGCCAAGCCAAGCCAAGCCAAGCCAAGCCAAGCCAAGCCAAGCCAAGCCAAGCTAGGCCAACCCAAGCCAAGCCAAGCCAAGCCAAGCACAGCCAAGCCAAGCCAAGCCATCCCAAGCCAAGCCAAGCCAAGCCAAGCCAAGCCAAGCCAAGCCAAGCCAAACCAAGCCAAGCCAAGCCAAGCCAAGCAAAGCCAAGCCAAGCCAAGCCAAGCCAAGCCAAGCCAAGCCAAGCCAAGCTAGGCCAACCCAAGCCAAGCCAAGCCAAGCCAAGCCAAGCCAAGCCAAGCCAAACCAAGCCAAGCCAAGCCAAGCCAAGCCAAGCCAACCCAAGCCAGGCCAAGCCAAGCCAAGCCAAGCCAAGCCAAGCCACGCCAGGCCAGGCCACGCCAGGCCAGGCCAGGCCAGGCCAGGCCACGCCAAGCCAAGCCAAGCCAAGCCAAGCCAAGCCAAGCCAAGCCAAGCCAAGCCAACCCAGGCCAGGCCAGGCCAAGCCAAGCCAAGCCAAGCCAAGCCAAGCCAAGCCAAGCCAAGCCAAGCCAAGCCAAGCCAAGCCAAGCCAAGCCAAGCCAAGCCAAGCCAAGCCAAGTCAAGCTAAGCCAAGCCAAGCCAAGCCAAGCCAAGCCAAGCCAAGCCAAGCCAAGCCAAGACAAGCCAAGCCAAGCCAAGCCAATCCAAGAGAAGCGAAGCCAAGCCAAGCCAAGCCAAGCCAAGCCAAGACAAGCCAACCCAAGCCAACCCAAGCCATGCCAAGCCAAGCCAAGCCAAGCCAAGCCAAGCCAAGCCAATCCAAGAAAAGCCAAGCCAAGCCAAGCCAAGCCAAGCCAAGCCAAGCCAAGCCAAGCCAAGTCAAGCTAAGCCAAGCCAAGCCAAGCCAAGCCAAGCCAAGCCAAGCCAAGCCAAGCCAAGCCAAGCCAAGCCAAGCCAAGTCAAGCTAAGCCAAGCCAAGCCAAGCCAAGCCAAGCCAAGCCAAGCCAAGCCAAGCCAAGCCAAGTCAAGCTAAGCCAAGCCAAGCCAAGCCAAGACAAGCCGAGCCAAGCCAAGCCAAGCCAACCCAAGCCAAGCCAAGCCAAGCCAAGCCAAGCCAAGCCAAGCCAAGCCAAGCCAAGCCAAGCCAAGCCAACCCAAGCCAAGCCAAGCCAAGCCAAGCCTAGCCAAGCCAAGCCAAGCCAAGCCAAGCCAAGCCAAGCCAAGCCAAGCCAAGCCAAGCCAAGCTAGGCCAACCCAAGCCAAGCTATCCCAAGCCAAGCCAAGCCAAGCCAGGCCAAGCCAAGCCAAGCCAAGCCAAGCCAAGCCAACCCAAGCCAAGCCAAACCAACCCAAACCAAGCCAACCTAAGCCAACCCAAGCCATGCCAAGCCAAGCCAAGCCAAGCCAAGCCAAGCCAAGCCAAACCAACCCAAGCCAAGCCAAGCCAAGCCAAGCCAAACCAAGCCAAGCCAAGCCTAGCCAAGCCAAGCCAAGCCAAACCAAGCCAAGCCAAGCCAAGCCAAGCCAAGTCAAGCTAAGCCAAGCCAAGCCAAGCCAAGCCAAGCCAAGCCAAGCCAAGCTAGGCCAACCCAAGCCAAGCTATCCCAAGCCAAGCCAAGCCAAGCCAGGCCAAGCCAAGCCAAGCCAAGCCAAGCCAAGCCAACCCAAGCCAAGCCAAACCAACCCAAACCAAGCCAACCTAAGCCAACCCAAGCCATGCCAAGCCAAGCCAAGCCAAGCCAAGCCAAGCCAAGCCAAACCAACCCAAGCCAAGCCAAGCCAAGCCAAGCCAAGCCAAGCCAAGCCAAGCCAAGCCTAGCCAAGCCAAGCCAAGCCAAGCCAAGCCAAGCCAAGCCAAGACAAGCCAAGCCAAGCCAAGCCAATCCAAGAGAAGCCAAGCCAAGCCAAGCCAAGCCAAGCCAAGCCAAGACAAGCCAACCCAAGCCAACCCAAGCCATGCCAAGCCAAGCCAAGCCAAGCCAAGCCAAGCCAAGCCAATCCAAGAAAAGCCAAGCCAAGCCAAGCCAAGCCAAGCCAAGCCAAGCCAAGACAAGCCAAGCCAAGCCAAGCCAAGCCAAGACAAGCCAAGCCAAGCCAAGCCAAGCCAAGACAAGCCAAGCCAAGCCAAGCCAAGCCAAGCCAAGACAAGCCAAGCCAAGCCAAGCCAAGCCAAGCAAAGCCAAGCCAAGCCAAGCCAAGACAAGCCCAGCCGAGCCAAGCCAAGACAAGCCAAACCAAGACAAGCCAAGCCAAGCCAAGACAAGCCAGTCCAAGCGAAGCCAAGCCAAGCCAAGAGAAGCCAAACCAAGCCAAGCCAAGACAAGCCAAGCCAAGCCAAGCAGAGCCAAGCCAGGCCAAGCCAAGCCAAGCCCACCCAAGCCAAAACAAGCCCTGCCAGGCCCAGCCAAGCCGAGCCGAGCCGAGCCGAGCCGAGCCAAGCCAAGCCAAGCCAAGCTAGGCCAACCCAAGCCAAGCCAAGCCAAGCCAAGCCAAGCCAAGCCAAGCCAAACCAAGCCAAGCCAAGCCAAGCCAAGCCAAGCCAACCCAAGCCAGGCCAAGCCAAGCCAAGCCAAGCCAAGCCAAGCCAAGCTAGGCCAACCCAAGCCAAGCCAAGCCAAGCCAAGCCAAGCCAAGCCAAGCCAAGCCAAGCAAAGCCAAGCCAAGCCAAGCCGAGACAAGCCAAGACAAGCCAAGCCAAGACAAGCCAAGCCAAGCCAAGACAAGCCAGTCCAAGCGAAGCCAAGCCAAGCCAAGAGAAGCCAACCCAAGCCAGGCCAAGCCAAGCCAAGCCAAGCCAAGCCAAGCCAAGCTACGCCAGGCCACGCCAAGCCAAGCCAAGCCAAGCCAAGCCAAGCCAAGCCAAGCCAAGCCAAGCCAACCCAGGCCAGGCCAGGCCAGGCCAGGCCAGGCCAAGCCAAGCCCAGCCGAGCCGAGCCGAGCCGAGCCGAGCTGAGCCGAGCCGAGCCGAGCCGAGCCGAGCCGAGCCGAGCCGAGCCGAGCCGGGCCGAGCCGAGCCAAGCCAAGCCAAGCCAAGCCAAGCTAGGCCAACCCAAGCCAAGCTATCCCAAGCCAAGCCAAGCCAAGCCAGGCCAAGTCAAGCCAAGCCAAGCCAAGCCAAGCCAAGCCAAACCAAGCCAAGCCAAGCCAAGCCAAGCTAAGCCAAGCCAAGCCAAGCCAAGCCAAGCCAAGCCAAGCCAAGCCAAGGCAAGCTAAGCCAAGCCAAGCCAAGCCAAGCCAAGCCAAGCCAAGCCAAGCCAAGCCAAGCCAAGCCAAGCCAAGCCAACCCAAGCCAAGCCAAGCCAAGCCAAGCCTAGCCAAGCCAAGCCAAGCCAAGCCAAGCCAAGCCAAGCCAAGCCAAGCCAAGCCAAGCCAAGCTAGGCCAACCCAAGCCAAGCTATCCCAAGCCAAGCCAAGCCAAGCCATTCCAAGCCAAGCCAAGCCAAGCCAAGCCAAGCCAACCCAAGCCAAACCAACCCAAGCCAAGCCAAGCCAAGCCAAGCCAAGCCAAGCCAAGCCAAGCCAAGCCAAGCCAACCCAGGCCAGGCCAGGCCAGGCCAGGCCAGGCCAAGCCAAGCCCAGCCGAGCCGAGCCGAGCCGAGCCGAGCCGAGCCGAGCCGAGCCGAGCCGAGCCGAGCCGAGCCGAGCCGAGCCGAGCCGAGCCGAGCCGAGCCGAGCCGAGCCGAGCCGAGCCGAGCCGAGCCGATCCGAGCCGAGCCGAGCCGAGCCGAGCCGAGCCGAGCCGAGCCGAGCCGAGCCGAGCCGAGCCGAGCCGAGCAGAGCCGAGCCGAGCCGAGCCGAGCCGAGCCGAGCCGAGCCGAGCCGAGCCGAGCCGAGCCGAGCCGAGCCGAGCCGAGCCGAGCCGAGCCGAGCCGAGCCGAGCCGAGCCGAGCCGAGCCGAGCCGAGCCGAGCCGAGCCGAGCCGAGCCGAGCCGAGCCGAGCCGAGCCGAGCCGAGCCAAGCCAAGCCAAGCCAAGCCAAGCCAATCCAAGAGAAGCCAAGCCAAGCCAAGCCAAGCCAAGCCAAGCCAAGCCAAGACAAGCCAAGCCAAGCCAAGCCAAGCCAAGACAAGCCAAGCCAAGCCAAGCCAAGCCAAGCCAAGACAAGCTAAGCCAAGCCAAGCCAAGCCAAGCAAAGCCAAGCCAAGCCAAGCCAAGACAAGCCCAGCCGAGCCAAGCCAAGACAAGCCAAACCAAGACAAGCCAAGCCAAGCCAAGACAAGCCAGTCCAAGCGAAGCCAAGCCAAGCCAAGAGCAGCCAAACCAAGCCAAGCTAAGACAAGCCAAGCCAAGCCAAGCAGAGCCAAGCCAGGCCAAGCCAAGCCAAGCCCACCCAAGCCAAAACAAGCCCTGCCAGGCCCAGCCAAGCCGAGCCGAGCCGAGCCGAGCCGAGCCAAGCCAAGCCAAGCCAAGCTAGGCCAACCCAAGCCAATCCAAGCCAAGCCAAGCCAAGCCAAGCCAAGCCAAACCAAGCCAAGCCAAGCCAAGCCAAGCCAAGCCAACCCAAGCCAGGCCAAGCCAAGCCAAGCCAAGCCAAGCCAAGCCAAGCTAGGCCAACCCAAGCCAAGCCAAGCCAAGCCAAGCCAAGCCAAGCCAAGCCAAGCCAAGCAAAGCCAAGTAAAGCCAAGCCGAGACAAGCCAAGACAAGCCAAGCCAAGACAAGCCAAGCCAAGCCAAGACAAGCCAGTCCAAGCGAAGCCAAGCCAAGCCAAGAGAAGCCAACCCAAGCCAGGCCAAGCCAAGCCAAGCCAAGCCAAGCCAAGCCAAGCCACGCCAGGCCAGGCCAGGCCAGGCCAGGCCAGGCCACGCCAAGCCAAGCCAAGCCAAGCCAAGCCAAGCCAAGCCAACCCAGGCCAGGCCAGGCCAGGCCAGGCCAGGCCAAGCCAAGCCCAGCCGAGCCGAGCCGAGCCGAGCCGAGCCGAGCCGAGCCGAGCCGAGCCGAGCCGAGCCGAGCCGAGCCGAGCCGAGCCGAGCCGAGCCGAGCCGAGCCGAGCCGAGCCGAGCCGAGCCGAGCCGAGCAGAGCCGAGCCGAGCCGAGCCGAGCCGAGCCGAGCCGAGCCGAGCCGAGCCGAGCCGAGCCGAGCCGATCCGAGCCGAGCCGAGCCGAGCCGAGCCGAGCCGAGCCGAGCCGAGCCGAGCCGAGCCGAGCCGAGCCGAGCCGAGCCGAGCCGAGCCGAGCCGAGCCGAGCCGAGCCGAGCCGAGCCGAGCCGAGCCGAGCCGAGCCGAGCCGAGCCGAGCCGAGCCGAGCCGAGCCGAGCCGAGCCGAGCCGAGCCGAGCCGAGCCGAGCCGAGCCGAGCCGAGCCGAGCCGAGACGAGCCGAGCCGAGCCGAGCCGAGCCGAGCCGAGCCGAGCCGAGCCCAGCCAAGCCAAGCCAAGCCAAGTCCAGCCAAGCCAAGCCAAGCCAAGCCAAGCCAAGCCAAGCCAAGCCAAGACAAGCCAAGCCAAGCCAACCCAGGCCAGGCCAGGCCAGGCCAGGCCAAGCCAGGCCACGCCAAGCCAAGCGAAGCCGCGCCAAGCCAAGCCAAGGCAAGCCAAGCCAAGACAAGCAAGCCAAGCCAAGCCAAGCCAAGACAAGCCAAGCCAAGCCAAGCCAAGCCAAGCCAGGACAGGTCAGGCCAGGCCAGGCAGGCCAGGCCAAGCCAAGCCAAGCCACGCTAAGCCAAGCCAAGCCAAGCCAAGCCAAGCCAAGCCAAGCTAAGCCAAACCAACACAAGCCAAGCCAAGCCAAGCCAAGCCAAGCCAAACCAAGTCAAGCCAAGCCAAGCCAAGCCAAGCCAAGCCAAGCCAAGCCAAGCCAAGCCAAGCCAAGCCAAGCAAAGCCAAGCCAAGCCAAGCCAAGCCAAGCCAAGCCAAGCCAAGCCAAGCCAAACCAACCCAAGCCAAGCCAAGCCAAGCCAAGCCAAGCCAAGCCAGGCCAGGTCAGACCAGGCCAGGCAGGCCAGGCCAAGCCAAGCCAAGCCACGCCAAGCCAAGCCAAGCCAAGCCAAGGCAAGCCAAACCAAACTAAGCCAAACCAACACAAGCCAAGCCAAGCCAAGCCAAGCCAAACCAAGTCAAGCCAAGCCAAGGCAAGCCAACTTAAGCCAAGCCAATCCAAGCCAAGCCAAGCCAAGCCAAGCCAAGCCAAGCCAAGCCAAGCCAAGCCAAGCCAAGTCAAGCTAAGCCAAGCCAAGCCAAGCCAAGCCAAGCCAAGCCAAGCCAACCCAAGCCAAGCCAAACCAACCCAAGCCAAGCCAACCCAAGCCAAACCAAGCTATGCCAAGCCAAGTCAAGCCAAGCCAAGCCAAGCCAAGCCAAGCCAAACCAACCCAAGCCAAGCCAAGCCAAGCCAAGCCATGCCAAGCCAAGCCAAGCCAAGCCAAGCCAAGCCAAGTCAACCCAAGCCAAGCCAAACCAACCCAAACCAAGCCAACCTAAGCCAACCCAAGCCATGCCAACCCAAGCCAAGCCAAGACAAGCCAAGCCAAACCAACCCAAGCCAAGCCAAGCCAATCCAAGACAAGCGAAGCCAAGCCAAGCCAAGCCAAGCCAACCCAACCCAAACCAAGCCAGGCCAAGCCAAACCAAGGCAAGCCAACTTAAGGCAAGCCAATCCAAGCCAAGCCAAGACAAGCCAAGCCAACCCAAGCCAAGCCAAACCAACCCAAGCCAAGCCAAGCCAAGCCAACCCAACCCAAACCAAGCCAGGCCAAGCCAAACCAAAGCAAGCCAACTTAAGGCAAGCCAATCCAAGCCAAGCCAAGCCAAGCCAAGCCAACCCAAGCCAAGCCAAACCAACCCAAGCCAAGCCAACCCAAGCCAACCTAAGCTATGCCAAGCCAAGCCAAGCCAAGCCAAGCCAAGCCAAGCCAAACCAACCCAAGCCAAGCCAAGCCAAGCCAAGCCAAGCCAAGACAAGCCAAGCCAAGCCAAGCCAAGCCAAGCCAAGACAAGCCAAGCCAAGCCAAGCCAAGCCAAGCCAAGCCAAGCCAAGCCAAGACAAGCCAAGCCAAGCCAAGCCAAGCCAAGCCAAGACAAGCCAAGAGAAGCCAAGCCAAGCCAAGCAAAGACAAGCCAAGACAAGCCAAGCCAAGACAAGCCAAGCCAAGCCAAGACAAGCCAGTCCAAGCGAAGCCAAGCCAAGCCAAGAGAAGCCAAGCCAAGCCAAGACAAGCCAAGCCAAGCCAAGCAGAGCCAAGCCAAACCAAGCCAAGCCAAGCCCACCCAAGCCAAACCAAGCCCAGCCAGGCCCAGCCAAGCCAAGCCAAGCCAAGTGAAGCCAAGCCAAGCCAAGCCAAGCCAAGCCAAGCCAAGCCAAGCCAAGCCAAGCCAAGCCAAGCCAAGCCAAGCCAAGCCAAGCCAAGCCTAGCCAAGCCAAGCCAAGCCAAGCCAAGCCAAGCCAAGCCAAGCCAAGCTAAGCCAAGCCAAGCCAAGCTAGGCCAACCCAAGCCAAGCTATCCCAAGCCAAGCCAAGCCAAGCCAGGCCAAGCCAAGCACAGCCAAGCTAAGCCAAACCAAGCCAAGCCAAGCCAAGCCAAGCCAAGCCAAGCCAAGCCAAGCCAAGCCAAGCCAAGCCAAGCTAGGCCAACCCAAGCCAAGCCAAGCCAAGCCAAGCACAGCCAAGCCAAGCCAAGCCATCCCAAGCCAAGGCAAGCCAAGCCAAGCCAAGCCAAGCCAAGCCAAGCCAAACCAAGCCAAGCCAAGCCAAGCCAAGCCAAGCCAAGCCAAGCCAAGCCAAGCCAAGCCAAGCCAAGCCAAGCTAGGCCAACCCAAGCCAAGCCAAGCCAAGCCAAGCCAAGCCAAGCCAAGCCAAGCCAAACCAAGCCAAGCCAAGCCAAGCCAAGCCAAGCCAACCCAAGCCAGGCCAAGCCAAGCCAAGCCAAGCCAAGCCAAGCCAAGCCACGCCAGGCCAGGCCACGCCAGGCCAGGCCAGGCCAGGCCAGGCCACGCCAAGCCAAGCCCAGCCAAGCCAAGCCAAGCCAAGCCAAGCCAAGCCAAGCCAACCCAGGCCAGGCCAGGCCAAGCCAAGCCAAGCCAAGCCAAGCCAAGCCAAGCCAAGC